>JAKLNL010000038.1:0-264540 GCA_022814505.1 Talaromyces liani
CCCCCCCCCCCCCCCCCCCCCCCCCCCCCCCCCCCCCGGGTCGCTCACCTAGCTAGTAAGGCCTCCGACTGGGGATAGCTTCACAAAACACGCGTTAGTAAGAGCTCTTGGAGCAGCCAATTAGCAATTCGTTGCAAGGGGGGTTTAATACCGGATTGCAGAACAATATAACAGACGGCTGTGATTTCTCGCATACGCTTTGTATCCATGGATTGCTAGACAATCTTGAATTGGCAGGCGGACCTGCTGTCCTCGAGGAGTCTTTTTGTTTGAGTTTGTGGAACTTCTAGTTAGGGGTGATATAGTGAAAGATAAATGATCGCTTCGGAGTCGGTCTTCGCATCCCAGAGCTTGATGGTGTAGTCACAACAGCCCGAGGCCACCATTTGGCCGTCGACTCCGGTTGAGATATTCCATGTTGCTAACAAATTTATCGGCATGAACGAGTAATCAATCCCCTCGCGTAGTAACTCGATACTCCATCCTGTTTTCT
The DNA here is from genome assembly GCA_022814505.1 of Talaromyces liani. NCBI lineage: Eukaryota > Fungi > Ascomycota > Eurotiomycetes > Eurotiales > Trichocomaceae > Talaromyces > Talaromyces liani. The sequence continues at coordinate 494 of JAKLNL010000038.1, forward strand.
GAAGCCTAAAGTCGATCCTGCCATTTCCATCTCCTGGCCATTGACTTGTATAAAGGGGTCGAAAACCTAAGAACCTGGCGCAACGATCGATGATATCAAAATCCTAGCCTCCTCCTAAATGACCAACTGATTGCTCGTCAATCAATGTCGCTGGCTTCTGGTCGGTTTCTTTGCGCAGACATGGGTATGGATACTCTATTAGTCGGGTTTTAGACTAACATAAACTGTAGTCGGGAAGGTGAGCGTGGTCATACACATGGTTTCTGAGGGCAACATACCAGACGACCAGAACTTGTGCACGTGTATATGTATGTGGCCAATGATCTCGAGGGCTTGTTCGTCTTCGTCGACCGTCAAAATCCACATCAGATGGCGAAGCCGGCAGTTGTTCATGATGGGAACAACTGCATGGAATGTTGTGCAGCTTGGAATATCGTGAACGACTTTGCTGTTGTTGTCATGGTTGTTGCCTGATCCGTCATCAAAGAACATCATTTGTCACGTCAAGCCTCTAGGTAAATGGTCAGAAGAGGTTTCGAAGATGATGGGATTCCGGACAGTTTGTAGCTGACGGCGGTGCCTATTTGGGCCTCCGCACTAGGCGAGGATATGGCGCTGAGGTATATCCTTGCCCACCCACGTGAGATCGCACCTGGTTTACACACAACTCCATATCACACAATAGAGAGATATTACATGCCTACCGTTGCCTATATGGCCGTTAACGACAAAAATCGTTTCTAGCTATTCTCATTGTATCCAAGTTACAGGTGTCTTAAAGACATTTACCAAAGTTAGAATGTAGCTACCTTTTCATATCGTTCCATGTTGAAGGCCTAAGATAGGCAAAACGTTAATATAGAGGATTTAACTAGTGATAACGAGGAAAGAGAAATAAAGCAGGGCTCGAGAGCAGCTGTGTCGTGTGAGCTCGCTAGCGCAACACGTGACCGTGGTTGGCTCAAAGAGGAAGGCGGCCAGGGCTTCAACATTCAATCAGACCGTTTGATATCGAATCCCTGAGGAGAGTTCATCTGCTGGCCACTGACCTTGGACTATTACGCAAATTCTTTTATCCGGAGTTGTTGCCGGGGTGAAATCTTCTGGTTTCGTTTCTAAATGTTTTTCTTCCTCACCTCTCTCACATCCACTCTTTCACTTCGTACTTGTTTCTTTCTGAAGCAAACAGTCTCGTCACTCGCTTGTTCCTTTCTCGACTCATTCTCCTCACAACCAAACACTCTCACTTCTAACTCGTACTTCTGACTCTCATTTCCGGCTACTCATTTTCTCACTCTTCCTGGATTATTTCCACCAACTCCTCGGATTTCCCTTACAATGGCTCTACCTCTCGCTGTCGTACAGCCCAAGTGGGAGGACGGTATCGAAATTGGAGGGTGGACATTCTTTGACATGAACCATTTGATTCGACAGATGAAGCTCTGGAGAGACATGCTCCCAGTCGAGGATTATTACCAAATCCTTGATCAAGGTGCTTCTGGCTCTCTGAAATGTCAGCCAACATATAAGAGCTAAATGACACTTACAAGGCCACTTGGTACCAGCTATGATACAAGACATGACTTCGAGCAATACAAACAGACAAAGCGGTACAAGGAGCCCTGGTCGGATGTCGAGAAAGCAGCCAACAACAGAGCCGCCAGTCTTGTCAAGCGTAGCCGCGCGCAGGACGAGATCAAAAGGTTATGGGGAAATCGCGGTGGTGGTTTCTTGACCTTGAATCAGGCTTACGGATTCACTTATAAGACAAAGAACCTCGCGAAACTTGTGCCAGATTATGACAAAGCCTTGAAATATCTCAACCGTGTACTGTATGAGCGAAGGTTAAGGGGTGGGAAATCTCGAAAGTGCTCCCTAATCCCAGGTGGCACAAATTTACAGAACGCTCTGGAGTTAGAAGAACGGTCCCCTGATGGTGTGTCTGCGTTGTCGACGGAAGAACTTCTTCATTTTGGGTCAGGACTTGAGATGAGCATTGGTCACAATGGCTTGCTGAATGGCCTCACATTGACAGTAGTCCTAGGCGAGGTAAGTTTCTAATTCACCATTTGATGTGGAATCAACTACTGTAGAGCTTAGGAACCTGATTCTGTAACCGGGTTAGAAGAAGGAAATGCTGCCAACAATGAGAATGACCAGGCAGTCACTGCACCAGCCTCTACAACTCCTCTTCCCTCCACGCAGCATACCCGGTCTCAAAGCACCATATCTTTGCTCAGCACACTACCAACAAATCCTCTTATATCTCAGTCTGCTAATCCTGAGACCGTAACCAGGTTATGAAGGAAATACTAACAATGAGAATAATAAGGCAGTTATTATACCAGTCTCTACAACTTCTCCTACCACGTAGTATACCTAGTTTTAAAGCACTGTATCTTTACTCAGCACACCACCAACAAATCCTCTTACATCTCAGTCTGCTGATCCTGAGACTGTAACTAGGTTATAAGAAGGAAATGCTAATAATGAGAATGACAAGGCAGTCACTGCACCAGTCCCGTACAACTTCTCATCCCGCCACGCAGCATACCTAGCTTCAAGGTTCTCAAAGCACCACATCTTTACTCAGCACACTGCCCAACAAATCCTGTTACATACCAGTCTGCTGATCCTGAGACTGTAACCGGGTTACAGACCACTCCTGGCAATGCCACATCTCAAGCCCCTGTCTCTCGCCTCCTGCCTTCTCAGATGAAGGATTTAGGTACAGGTGGAATGTGGAATTGTTTACTCCTCAGTTTCCTGTTTGACTCTTTTTCATTCAAAAGAGCTCTGTTTTCATGCAAATTTTTTTCAAGACAATGCAACGGGTATACTAGAAAGCTTTCCATGATACGAAAAAGTTTTGTCATTCGGAGACTATCCAATCCAGAATCTGCACCATCAGAGGCAACACCAGAAGATCCAGCTCCCAGCACTAGCCTCGTCACCAAAACACCCTCAACTTATGTACAAGATAGCAACCTCAGTTCCCCGTAAACGTAACAGTCTGCGCCGTCTGACCCGCCGCCTTCTTATCCAGCGCAATATTGTTGTTCAGCTTAGTCGTCTCCGCATCAATCTTAGCCTGATTATTCGCACCCTGCGCCTGCTGAATCTGTAGCGCCTGAACCTCGGCAAAGAGTTTCAAGACCTTATTCTTAATCTTTCCATTTTGGAGAGCAGTCTTGGTGGCGCTGTCCGTCGCAGCGCTGATGGCTGGGTTGAAAGCTTGCGTTTCAGCGTCTTCGGCTGTTACGCGCTCGGCTTGTAGGGTCGCGAGGTCCGCAGACGAAACAGCGGCGAGGTCCGCGGGGACAGGGAATTTGGCGGTTGCTTCGGCTAGAGCGTTGCCTGCTGTGCCGTTGCTGTTCAATGTCAGAAATTGTCAATAGTGTTGGTGGTTATGAGAGATGTACCTGATGGTAAGTTCGGCGAATGTGCGGGCAGTAGCTCTCTTTCCAAGAGTGGGTAGCGCCAATGCAGAAGGCAAAGCTAAAGAGAGAATGGCGATGGACATGAAACGCATTTTGATTGATTGATTGATTGTTTTGGAATTGAACGTAAGTTCGTTGAATGATTGTTTTTCGTAAGAAAAAAGGTTGAAAAGAGTGAATTGAATAGAAACGAGACCTGCTCGATGACGATGAATGAGATTGTGGATTGGAAGAGTGAGTGAATGATAGGAAGTCCAGCGACGAAAGCAACTTATATAACAGACATGCTTGGCATTTGACGGTATAGCATTTGTATGGGAAAACTTAACGATCCCCAAATCAGAGGCATTTAGTATCAGATACATGCCACTGTACCCATTTCGAGGCGTACAGGCTTGTACCTGTGCCTCAAATTGGCGCCGCAGTAGTACACATGACGCAAGACACAGAGCTAACACATAGCAAATTTATTTCCCCGTTATATACGAAATACAATTTAAGTTATAAGCCTCAGGATTATTGAAGCATGTTTGAAAAAATTATTTCTCCGGTTGTTGCTCATAGGCGGATAATTATGTAGGGAGAGCAACATCTGAGACGGGCCGTGTTAGGGCTTGGGGTTATGCGCCAACTTTGAGACGGGGGTGAGACGAACGGTTCTTGGTTTGTTATAGTGGACTTGGTATTGATTATCATTATTATTATAATATCATGGGGCTTGATATAGTGGATGGAGGCATGTTCTGACTACTCAATATTGAGTATTGTGGTATGGACCAATACGAGAATTCGATGACGGCAAAGCAGTGGGCAACTGCTACGAGACGCCATACAAAGAGTATATTCACAATTTAGCACGACACTTCATGAATGGCTGCTCGTTTAGCATCATCCCATATCTCTCTATACCTCCTCCCATGGACCCTCTCATCCCACAAAAATGTATCGAACACATCCACCAAATCGCTCCATTGGCTAATCCGCATTTGCGAAGCTGTCTCGTCAATATAAGCCAAGTACCAATCCATCAGTGGTTCTGCAACGACGCTAATCACAGAAGCAGCGACAAATAAAGACCATAGTTTGAATTGCAGAGGCACTGAAATGTCACTGTTGCCGGCGGCAAGCCAAATATCGCGAAACCTGGCGATCAGTACGTCGCAGATGGGTAAGCGAGGTGGACTTTCGTTGACCATGTTTTCCGAATATAGGATCAGGACTAATCTGCATATCTCGTGTAGTGTTTTTGGATATTTCGGTGTTGAGAGAAGGGTGTATTGTGTTCGTGTGACTAGGAATCGGACTCGGGCTGCGTCGGCTTGGCCGTTGTTTTTGTTCGTCATGAGTGAGGATGTTAGACGAGTCGCTTCTCCCAATGCGGTAATGTGTTGTTTTATGTCATCGTCGAGTGCGAATAAACTATCAAGAGTGTCAAAACCGGTTGCGACTCTGTTGGTGTCGGTGATCACTTGACTAGGCGACGGTAAGTAGTGACGAGAAAAGAAAGGTACTCCAACTGTGTCAATTGATCCACACAGGTCGGCCCTATAATATTGTTCAGCAATGAAAATAAAGAAATGACCTGGTATGCATCCTACCGAAAGACCTTGGTCATAACCATCGGCTTCGACTCCAAACTCCCCAATCCACCCCTCATATCAACCAACCTCTTCAACCCCGTCATATGAATTCGCCAATTCTCGAATGATCCTCTCGTCTTCTACCCCATTATCAGCCTCAAGTCCGAAAATCATATAGAAAGAGAGGCATACCTCTACAAAAGCCAAGGTCGCGATAACCGCAATCGTCTCATCTGTCACCGCCCGCATCGTCGCAATTCGAATCTTCATAATCGACAACGCTTTTTGCATATGTCGCAACGCAATAGGACGCTCTTCAAAATGCATGCATCGCGTGTTATGGGAGTCGGCGCATCCGATGAGAAGGTGCAAAAAGGCGTCGTCATAAAAGGCTAAGGGTATCCAGTAATCCGTCATAGGGTTGAGGGACGTGAGACTTTCTATAGTATAGAAGCTTTTCCAGACTGTGGTCATATCTGCCTCATCATGTTAGGGAGACTTTGAATTGAGGTGGTGAGGGGGTTTACAGTATTTCAGTAAATCAAACATATACGGCTCGAACTTGACCGGAAATGCATTGAATGGATCCACCCGACCAATCTCACGAACAAGCTTTATGTTATTATTACCATTGGTTTCAGTCGCCCGTCGGCGTTTGCGATACATATAATTCGCCATGACGCGTTTTCGAATCGTAATGCGCGTTTCGTCGCTGATGCTGCTGGCATTGTCGCCAGCCATGTGGACGAAGTGGAATTCATTTTTCGTCTCGGTACGGACGTCTTTAGACGGCAATATCTTCTTTGCTTGATAGAATTGTCAGTTTGCGTTGGAAAGGCGGAGTGTAAAAGCATACGTACAGCCTACTGGTCTCCCTCTCCTCCTCGGCACTTTCACTTTTACAGGGCCATTGTCGTAGCGGAAAACGCATAGCTCGTGCGTCGATGTCGACGAAGCAGAAAGCGAAAAGACAATCTCACTTGGAGCTGCTGAATAATCCGACGACATGTTAGATTTCAAAAGAATGAAATAAAGAAAAGGGCAAAAGAGAAAAGAAGAGAAATGATGGAATTCGTGACGCTTATCGTTATCGCCGAAATGTCCGGCTTCTGCCCCACCATCTAGCCACCACGCTAGCCCCGATACGGAAAAAGGTTTGCAACAATTCGGCCCAAAGAAGAAATAGTTGTTAGAATGAAGATTTTATGACTGTGATCGATATTGCTCATGGAGAGCTTGGCAGACAAGTAAAGCTGTGCTAACTCTTCGGAGAAAGAGGTACATCGAAGAAAATCATCCAAACAAGGAAACTGTTGACCGTTAATCCTGGGATGTGCATCACGCCTTAATGAGGGTGCATCAGTAGCTGTATATAGAGGGATTTAATCTCGTTTTGCATTTGACGAAGAGCATAAATAGAGCCACGATCCCCAGTATTCGAGGTTGGTTCAGTTCTTTCTACATTGACATTGACATCCAGAACCTTGAAATATACATCCGTGTGCTCCATTACTAGATCGGCAAAATGTCATTCTACGCCCCCCTCACAGACGGCGACCAAATTGCCTCTGACCTCTCCACCAAAATCAAAGACAAAACCATCCTTATCACAGGTGTATCCCCCGGCGGCCTCGGTGCCGAATTCGCACTCACAATCTCTAAACATTCGCCCGCCCTGCTCATCCTCGCAGGGCGCGACATCACCAAAGCGCAACAAACCGCATCCAGCATCGCCCAAGTCGCGCCTTTGGTGGCAACGCGTATACTAAAACTCAATCTTTCATCTCAAAAACAGATTCGGGAAGCAGCCAAGGAAGTATTGGGGTATACCGAGTCGATCGATGTGCTGGTTAATAATGCGGGTATAATGGCTAAGTCACCCTACAGCCAATCTCCAGAGGGAATTGAGGCGCAATTCGGTGCAAATCATATCGGGCATTTTTTGTTTACCAATTTGATTATGAGTAAATTGATTGGCCCCGAAGGAAGTGGAACCGGTAGGATGGCAAGGGTGGTCAATGTTGCGAGTGATGGGTATCGGTTGGGGCCGGTGAGGTTCGATGATTGGAACTTTGACGTACTATCCCCTTCTTCTTTGGTTTTTGAGCTTGAGTATAGAAGGAATACTGATGATCTGGTAGAACGGCGCAACGTATAACCCCTGGCGCGCATACGGACAATCCAAGACCGCGAATATGCTATTCTCCAGATCACTGGCCACGAAACTCGCAAAGAGGGGGCTGATATCTGTTAGCTTGCATCCAGGTGTCATTCTTGATACAAGTCTCGGAGGTCATTTGGATGCCGATGGATTTCAGGGACTCCGTATGTTATCACGAATTTTATGCCTATTCGGGAACTGAAAGCTGACGAAGTGTATAGTCCAGGTGGATCGCGAAATGGGAAACAGCAAATACTGGGGCCCGTTCCAGCGACGGACGCCTAATCAAGGTGTTTCGACGCATGTGTTTGCTTCGTTTCATGATTGCATTACTTTGACCAGTAAGCTCTCCCCCCAAGTAAATCAATATTTCTCGTCGGTCTAATGCGAGTTTAGGTAACAACGGACTGTATTTGGAAGACAACCGAGTCTTTCAACCGGAAGAAGTGCTCAGCTGGGGACGAGATGATGTCGATGCTGAGAAGTTGTGGAAGTTGAGCGAGGGGCTCGTCGGGGAGAAGTTTTCTTATTGATCTTTCTCACGCATTTCAATGTAATCTAGGCTGTTATTTAAAGTATGAAATATATTGCGAACATACATGATCTCTAACATTTATCTTCGCCGTTGCCATGATTACTTAGGGACTTGAGCCCATTCTTTCCGGAGGGTCTTTACCTGGGCAAATAAAGGATTGGAGAGCAAAGATAGAGAAGGACAAAAATAACAAACCACCCGAGTCTGCGTTAAGACCAAGGTGGAAAAATATTCCATTTTTTTAATGGAGAAAAAAAGAAAGTTTACTCTGACAAGAGTGGGATTCGAACCCACGCCCTTTCGGAATGCGATTCGCCAATATACGTCGGAGGACATACATAGCCTGAACACACCGCCTTAGACCGCTCGGCCATCTTGCCTATGTGGTTAGTAATGAATTTACGACAAAGATCGACCGACTCAGGAGGAATCCTGATAATCTAAGAGAGACTCCGGAAAAGAAGTATACTGCCCGTCGTACCGTTTCGTCATATGGAAACCATGCTGCTCCGCCGCAACTGTGTTCATAAGATTGTGGAGGCCATGCCTTTCCGGACTCGCCGGAATCAGATAGTCGTGCACAACGTGCAGCGGCATCACGAAGCGAAGAGTACCGTACATTCCTGTGCCAAGATGTAATCTCACTTGCTAGGACTTTGTCTTTGCTGCGTACGTATTTCATGTCCATGATTGGCGCATCATTCGAAAAGCTCGTGGCTGATGGAGAGAGGATCAATGTAGGTCGCCATGGTACATTGAGGTTTCAACATAGGTCTTCCAGTAGAAGCAGGACCGTATCGTGGAACGCAATTGCAGAGGCGTTAAGGGGGCTATATATAGAAGAGGAGTCGTGGCTTGCGTTCCCACCCGAAAATGAAGTGCGGCACCAGGTTTGAAGTGCCAGCATAGTCTGCTGCAGGGTCGTGGACAATACAACTATTTCTATACCCGACGTTTGCGCGTCGGTGAAACGATCCAGCCCGTATAGGAGCCCGGGAACATCGACGGCGATGTCTAACAGAGTGTCAAAAACGACACGCGATTCAACCTTGTTGAGTTGAATGACGTTTCTCCAGGCTGGCTGGGCAAGGAAGCAGGGCTGATGAAGGGTTCCCGCGTTAATAATCTATGCGTGTGCTAGTCAATAATTTGGTTCTCCAGACACGCTCAGTAGAAGCATATATTAACTATTGTGTAACGGAATGCTAGCAAGATGCCTCTGTTGATTCCTGTTTGATAGTGGCCTGGGCCGTGCATCTCAATCTGCGGTTAAATAAGCAAAGGTTGGGAGGAGAACAGATAGCAGAAAGAGCATGATCCGCTTACTATCCGAGAGTTCCTCTTGTAATGCTCGATCCAAGACCTAGCTCGGTGACAATAATGTTCTCATAAAGACAAAGACACATTACGCTCATCAGGACATCTGATCCAACCCTAGGATAGGCTCCTATTCCGGCGTTTACGGCGTTTAGTGCATGATCATAGGCTTCCCTGGCTTGCGCACATGCACGAGGGCTTCCCGTCTCATCAGGTAATAACTCCCGGTTAGTGCCTTCAATGCACTTGTATTGCATCGAACCGACAGGCAAGGGTCTATCCAAGAACCTACACAGGACGCTAGGGAGGCTCGAGCTAGGTGAACGGGTGGCATTGCCGGCACGGCGGAGCAGAAAGTACTGTCGAGAACTCGGAACCGGGTCACTATTCAGCGTCGGAATTGAGTCGTGTCTCGTCTGCCGAGCCACCCGCACTAGGGCATGGCTTTTGTTTTGAACTTTCCGTAGATAAACCCTTGCTCTTTCCCTACGAGGGTTTTGAATGCTTTCTGCCCGGCTCGACAGATATCCACCCGTTTGGTGAGAGATAATCAGTTACTATGTCAATGTACAGACAGTAAGAAATACAATTAAATCCGCTAGAGCCACATTTGGGCAGGTTGATTCTGGCTCAAAATAACCAGTCAATTAACTAGCCACGCCACCAATCATTGTCGGCTTGAACACACCGCCTACGACGAGTGTAACTAGCAACTGTGTAACTAGCAACTGGCTTTTGTCCATCCCATTCTCTATTTTGCACTCCATTTTGTGAAGCAACTATGGAGTATAACGAATGCTTCGACCTCGCTCACCAAGTGCAAAGACACGTTTGGTTCCAAAATCTCTCAACATTGCGTGACAGCGGCAAACTCAGTGACTGGGTTTCAAAGTTTCACCCTGATCAAATTCGCTGTCAGATAGATGGTACAACGAAACTCGTCAACGGCGGCTATAATACAGGGCAGAAGTTCATTTTTGAGGATGGATCAGTCTGGTTTCTCAGACTAGTACAAAAAGGCTCTGTCTGTGATGAGTTGGCCGATGAAAAAGTCGCGATGGAGGTGGAAACTCTCACTTATATCAAAGAGGCTACCAATATACCAGTTCCAACTATTCGGGGATGGGGTTTGGCTGCGGACAACCCTTTTAGTTTGGGCCCCTTTATCATCTTAGACTTCATCGCCGGTATCAGTCTTGAGAGCGTACTCAAGGAGAGACCTGACAGGAGACTAATGAAAGACGATATCGACGATACAGATATTGAATACATATATAAGCAATTTGCGCGGATATTGCTTCAACTTTTCCAATTAAACTTTCATCACATTGGAAGTCTCCCAACACCGGTTACACGTTTTCAGGTACCAATTCGTCCGCTTAGTTGGAAGGCCCATGACATCTTGCAGATGGGTGGAGTTGATACCTTTGGTGGGTGAAATACTTATTATTGTTTGTTGACATTAATTAACGTGTGTAGGTGATAGATCCCAGGGATTCGTATCAACAACCGAATTTTTTCAGTACATCGTTGGCCAGGATTGGGAACAACTTCTTAAGCAGCCAAATTCTGTGTGTGGTGAATTTGACGGCAAGCAAAAGCTGCAAGCATTTAGTGCTTTGCGCACCCTGCTGCCTGAATTTATACATAAAGACTATGATAAAGGACCGTTCAAATTGGTCTGTGAAGATTTGGTCTTGTAAATCTGATTGTGAGGAGCCATCATGACTTGACTATCATTGGAGTTGTAGATCTAGAGTGGTCATACGCTGGTCCAGCCCAGCTTGCTGCATCCCCATGGTGGCTACTTCTGTCCCGCCTGAACCTTTACGATCTGGAGCTTGAGGAGGAGGAGGCAAAGAAATCGGCAACAATCCTCGACCGGTATCTCAAATACCTGGATATTTTCATCCGTGTCTTGAAACAGGAAGAAAGAGGCCTCGCAACAAGCCAAAGTACCCTTTCTACGTTGATGGAATGGTCTAGGGAATCAGGCGCTATGTGGCTTCATATGCTTTTGCATACTGGATTCAACTACGTCAGCAGCATTCCTTTCGTAAAATTGAGGGAGCATATAGGTCTCAATAAGTGGCAGAGAATCCAAGACGAAGCGTTGGATCACGAGACACTGAAATCTCTAGTGGGAACTAAGATTGTCCAGCTGGGGTGCTATGATGACATGCTTGACAAAATAAAGCTTTTGCATGACATGTTTAGCCGTGGTGAGCTGAATGCGCAAGCAACTTTAGATGCTGTGTTCTCATTATGTATGGAGACTGAGTAGTAAACAGTTGGATCGATGAAATAATAGCAAAGATCGTCTCTAGCTTTTGATCTAAGAAGAAAAAGGGAATATGAATGTTTTTATTCAAAAGAAGTTGAGGAAGAAGGAAGAATATACTTATATTATTAATTAATTGGCAAATTGTCCTGTCGGAGAATCTGTGCTGTTGGACGGGGCCTGACATTAGACTCATGTTAACATCTGCCGCTCTCCAGAAAGAACAAGTAGAGAAATTCGAACGTCGCTCGACCCGCAGCATACTCCAACCTCTATAATGATCCGCGAGATGACAAAAACCTAGGCCCTTCGCATGCGGCCACAGCTGGATCGACCTGGCCCGGGAAAATGATTGGTTCCTTCAACGACAAATATCCTATACAACCCGTTGAATGCTCCCAGATGTGATAACTGGTTATGCTGTAGGGCTATTTTCCATACAAGCTCTACATCTTCGGGGACCTCAGTCTCAGAGCCATACGGCACGTCGCAGACGGGGCAAAAGCACGGCAGGTGCCAGTTTCTCGATCTCCCTTTGCTGGGCTTGTGACACTGAGTTCTTCGCTTTTTCTTGAATCTGAAGTTGAACAATCACTGTCGCGTTAGCTTCGTCCACCAAGGTCAAAAACGTTCACCGTACCTAATGTCACCAACAATTATAGAGAACCAAACCCGACCCATAGAAATACATCTCACTGCTTTGACGCCGCCTGAAGAAAGACCACGATGCAGGCGTGGAGGGAATAAATATGTCATTACATTCACTATATATTAAGTTAGCTGAGTTGTGGCTTATGCAGTCTAGAGTTGTAGGGTGTTGAGAACCTAACAAGGACTCATAGCCAGTACAAGCTCTTTTATAGAGCATCGAGGCTTCTTCATACTCTTTCCTACTCTGGAGGAGATGAGCAAGACAGTAAACACGAGTAAGCATCCCCGGGTGTGTTTTGCCGAACGCCTTTTCCATGAGCTCGAGGGTCTGGTGGTTCATGACCTCTGCGTCAGCGTAGGAATCTTGTGATTGTTGGGCTTATTCAACGCTGGCACTGCGAGTGTCCATTGATTCGGTATATTTGAGACTCCGCAAGTAGAGACACTCTGTAACCCGTAAACTCCCTCCGAGGACTTCTTAAAAATATATACATACACCTACTTGGGCAATGTTACACTGAGAGCCTCCTCCCTAAAAAGTAGGAGTTCCAAATTAATCACCCCTGGCCCCTTAGGAATCTGAGAAGAGGTGCAACTAAAAGCGAAAATGGGATGAAAATACAGGCAGTAATTTGTGCCGTGGTATTGCTGTAGTCAATCATTTTGCACGGCCTGGTTGCCACATCAATGCATTTAGCTCGAATTGTCCCGATCCGACCGAACTAAATCTGATTTCGTAGTACAAGACAAGAATGTGTGGTCTCTCGTGAACGCCAGGAAACAATTTCGAAAAGTATATATCACAAAACTCCCCCTCTCCCCCCTATCTTCTCTACACAGAATCAACCCTGAAACTCATCCACCCGGCCCCTGACACCGCTTCACGGGCACACCCTGAACTTCCATCCCCTTTTAGCTCATCAGGCGTACTGTCCGAGCACGCAGTATCGTCAAAAAGCCGCAACACCACACCAGGACTTGTGCCTGCGACTTTGGCGCTGAATGCTCCGGGGGCTTTGTACTCGCTGTCCGGGAATAGGTTGACTCTCTGGCAGCCGGCGCCGGGCGAAGAGGTGTAAGAGACGTCTGCCTGGGCGTTGGACAGGCAGGTGGTGTTGCTGTGATAGAGGGCGATGACGATGGATTGTGCGGAGGTGGAGGCAGCGAGGAGAGTGAAAGCCGTCAGGCATAGAAACTTGGGATACATATTGTTAGATGATAAGGGAGAGTTTGGATGAGATGATTTGATGGAAGTAATTGCACTGTGTATCGAGAATCTCTATTCGAGAAAGGTTTTTTTGGCTTGCAATAATGATTGTAAGCAAGAAGACGGGCTGGTCGTGCGGACAAGGAAAGTTAAAAGTTATAGGAGTAATGGGTTGGAGGGAGACTGCTCTTTTGCAATTCTAAAACTGCCGTCATTTTGCTGGGATGTCACACTGGCACTGCGGCCCCTAGACATGTCAGCACGACATTCCTACAGCCACCCTCAAAATAGAATTGCTTTGTTGACATGCCCCGGCAAAGACCAGACGTTAAACGCCCATCCCTCAGCCTTGATAATACGAGTTGGATGAATTTAATGTACAGGCTAGTAACGGCAGCACTATATCGTACCCCTCGTCCGTCCCTGTTGCCCAAATATGAGCAAGGACTAGAATGGTCCAATCAATAGATTTCAACAAAATGAATGCGACGTCAGCCAAATTAAAACCCAGTTCTATTTATACAATTGCCGCTACAGTACTGTAAGAAAATAAAGCATCTCAAGTAACGCCCCTGTCAAGCCGTCGGCCCCCAAACCCTGCATACCCTCTACGGTCCCAGTAAAGCAGCCATCTCTGGGCACGCCTGAATATCTTGACAGAAACGACCGCCTAGGTCCTTGATAACCTCGCACCTTTCGTCCATCGTAAGCGCGTTTCGCAGGCCCAAAATCTTCGGATACCACCCATCCCATCCCTGACTCGTATCAAGCATCCACACACCACCGGTCGCCGGAAAGCCCACCTCGAGGCTCACCTTCTTCGTTGGCTTCACACAGTCATCAACAGCCTCGCACCAGTTGACGTGCTCGGGCCAATGTGGCGGCAGCTCCCAGAAACTCGCGCCGTGTATGCGCAGGCGCCTGCAGAATGCGTCCTCGTCTGCCTGTTCGAGCGCGCGGTCCGTGTCCCGGAAGCGGTTGACACCTAGAGAAGACATCTCAACGGGCGTGAGCTCTTTGATCCACACCCCGTGGTCCTGCCAGCAAGCGACCTTGCCGTAGTCGAGGCTGTAGCGCTTGAGAGGCTCGAATGGCTCAACTGGAGCGGGGAGATCAGGGCCAGGGATCTTGGGGATGGGCCATTCAGAGTCATCGTTCCACGAAGGAGATAACGTGGGTGTTTGGTAGAAGGGGATGCCCTTTCGGTAGAGGTAGAAGGCGGTGGCGAGGGAGAGGAGAGTGAGGATGGTGAGAAGAGCTTTGGAGGTGCGTGTCCGGCGAGATTTATCGTCCGGGGTAAGAGGGGCAGGCATTTCGGCCTTGGTAGTACTCTCATCAAGAAAGGAAGCCATGATTGTGTACTGCGATGAGGTATGATTTGAAAATGATTTTGGACATAAGGACCAATCTGGATATTGAGAGTTGTGTAGAAAGAAGGATATCTGGAAGCTGGAGATTTGAATACGTCCTGTCGATGGTTGGGTTGACTAGGACGTCATGGATGAACAGCCATAAATAGCATATTACTTGGCATGTTTGAAACTGCACGCTAGTACTGGACTCGGTGCTTATTCTGTATCTACCGTACGCATCCCGATTGGTCCTGGATCCGCTGAGCCTGCACGGTCACCATCTCGAACCCCTACCGTATTGATGATCCTTTAAACATCATCATCACCTCCCCAGTGAGGCTATCAGCCTATCACTGCTGTATCTATTTATTTGTGTTGGCAGGAAACCCATGCTTTAGACCCCAATTCTACCGTAATATTAGCAACCGTTTTTATTACTAGGAGCGCTTCAGCTCCCTGAGCCACAACATCTCTCTTAGTTCTCG
Source organism: Talaromyces liani (assembly GCA_022814505.1). Taxonomy (NCBI): domain Eukaryota; kingdom Fungi; phylum Ascomycota; class Eurotiomycetes; order Eurotiales; family Trichocomaceae; genus Talaromyces; species Talaromyces liani. Next base: position 15,503 of record JAKLNL010000038.1, read on the forward strand.
TAGTCATCTTCTGAGATGCAGCGGTGAAGTTGGGCTAAAATTAGTCTTTGGTTTTTGTAAGTCAGGCCCCTTATATCTAGCTTTATGGATGGGCATCAGTTCGAAATGTCCCATCTTCATTGAGACAATCATTCATCCATTCATTCAGTCATTCATTCATTCATTCGCCTCATTCCTTCTCTCTTTACTTCCTATTGATTCACCTTATACCCCTGCATGCATTCTCATATAATGAGGCTTACAATCGCTAGCTCCTTATACCTGTCTTTGCTGCTGAAACATGCAGTCGCTATTCCATCTATTCAGGCTCGACAAGATGTCGGCATCCAATCTGTGAATTTAGTATTTAATAGCGATTGCAACAGACAAAGCGACATCCAAACTGCGTGGGACGACGCCATCAGACTCGTCACTAACCTACCGAAAGTCGATTTCAATGATGTGGCCGCGATAGAATTCTTTGGGCCCCCAGCATTAAACAGTAAGCAAATCTCATTGTCCCAAATTTCAGTTAAAATGTAGTGTCATCTACTGACTTCTGTGTAGAGGACTACCAATCAAACATCCAAGCGGTTTTCGATAGTGCCAAAACTTTTGGACAAGGATGGAGAATTACCCCAACGCCTCTGAAGGTGCAAATCAATGTTGGCTGTGGTGCGAACGCTGACAGAGAAATGGACTCGAGGTGTAAAGCCAAGGGGCCAGGTCTTAAAGCCTACACCTGGAACACCGAGAATTCTGACGGATCCGGCAAGAGGCCTTATAACAACAAATATGCAACCATGAACATGTACGTCTGTAACAGCTTCTTCGCCTACATGAACCTGGATGATCGGATCAAAGAGTATAAAGACGACTCAGACTACACCCACAAGTACAACATGCAGTACTATACGAATAGAGGTGAGTCCCACATTCGAACACCCCCTCAATGCTCTTGTCTGTATACTGACTCTTTTGTCTAGCCTATGTAATTTTGCACGAGATGATGCACGCAAACAGAGTCGCATATGCCGCGAATGGAGACCGCCACATTGTCGATATGAATATGGAGATCTACGAATATGTTGGCAACCCAAATGATCGAAATTACAGGAGACGAAAAGTCTCAGTGGACGCATATGGCGCGCAAAATACAAAGATTCTTGCCCGCACTAACAGGAAAAGCATTGCAACAGACATCACGCTCAACGGTTAGTCCAATCACCAATGCCTTGTGTCGAGATGTTTCTAATACGATATAGCCGACAACTACGCACAATATGTTCTTTCCAAATATGTGCAAGGCCAGGTTGGCGGGTAAGTGAACGGAGCCCATGTGTGATGGCCAATCATAAAATACTCACATTATCAGGTATCCGTGGCTGCCAATAGCAAACGGCGAAGCCATAGGAGAAGTTCATCCAAAGATTGGTCAGTTGGTCGTCACCAACGGTTCCGACTGGGGCTTGTTGGGCCAAAACTATGAAGATAGTTTGCAAGGCGGTGGCGATGATTTTACCTTCACATTCAGCACTGACAGTAACGTCGACGCTAGTGGTCTCAGTGATGAGGACACTCTCACACCTTTGACGGATCTAGAATGGACCGACGATGACGTGTACCCCAGCGATTATATCAAGCAATTGAAGGAATGGGCAAACAAGGCGCCTGATATGCCAACATCGACTGCAGCTCCATCTCCTACGCCACCTGCAGCACCACCTCCCGGACCTAAAATTGACTTGCATTGCAACGGTCTCGGATCGAAGATATACATGTCTGCCACCACTCTCGCAGATAATATCCAGGCCTTTTGCAAAGACGCCGTAGCCCAAGGCGTCCAAGACAAAGACTCCGGCTCTATTGTCCGCAACTACAACCACGGCGTAAGCCAATTCTCCCATTCTTGCAAGACACGAACCAGCACTAACAAGCAACCCAGGCCCTCGACGACGTTGACATCTCTGTAGACTGGCCCTCGGGAGTCAAGATCCCCTTCGACGAAGCCGAATGCAACAAGCATCTCAAAGACATGTCAGACGACTGCGACGGCAACGACCCTGCCAACCCCATGAACTGGAAGGGCGGCGGCACCACCACCATCACAACCACCAACCCGGACTTAAAGGTCCTGTATCACATCACGCCCAAAAGTATCCGCCAGGCGCTGCCCAACAACCCCGGCGGCTCCTGCGACGTACGGTACAAGTTCATCTATGATGAGTTCTGGATCTGGGGCAACGGGTACGCGACCTCGGATTACGGGCAGAAGAATAACGGCTTGCTGCAGCAGTTGAAGGGCTGTGATGGCCTCACGGACTGGAGCTTTGATTATGGCCTAGGTAGTGATGGCAGGGAGTGGAGCGCCCATGGACATTTGCTGATTGGCAAAGCGGGGTGTGTGGGCCGTGCCATTGCGAGCGCAGGCGGGCCATCGGGTGTAGATTGTTCGGGGAACACGTAGGTTTGTTCTATATATATATATGTTTGGCGCTGAGGGGATTGTTGTTTGCGTTTCTTGTAATAGTTGGAAAAGTACACGCTTTTATAGGGCCGGAGGTCTGTTTGACACAGTATCATCCTGATCAATATCGTCCTCATTATCCTGGATTGGACAATTTACAGTCAGAGTTTCTCTCACTTACATTCAGAATCAGAGGCCTGCATGTACTTACGTCTGCTTCAGAATTGCTAGAGAGACCAGAAAGACTGGAGAGATCCTTATCAAAGTCTTCAGGACTCAAATCTCGATGTTCTTTGATAGTGAGAGCAAGCAAGCGATAGTACCAAGCTGGAAGCTTCTGTCTCGGGCGGACCATGTTAAAAAGACTATAAACTGTGAACAGTTTAATTGTATTGTGATCTGTTTTCAGCCGTGCCAAGATGTCTGTGATGCTGACATTGCTACCAATATTACCAGCACTGAACCCCTTATATTGGCGGGCCGACAGACTGGAATATTCGGAGGAGGATATCCGACAATATGAGAATGCACGGAAGCACATGATGTAGCAAGAACTGATTTGCCCAATAATCTGAGATATATTACAACAGCTTCCCAACACCATTCATTCGATAGCCTTACAGCCTATATAAATCAGTTGACGAGCTGAGGAACTCTACCAAGTCAAGAAATAATTTTATACCATAAAATATTCATTAAATAATCATGATTATCTCTCATTCATTGCTAAACTAGAGACATCTGATTGTCTGAGTTATGAGAAGTTATATTAACTTTCTCTAAATGGTATGAAATTATCAAACATACAATTTCCTGCCCCTAGAGGAGCTTTTAACACTTGTGCAACTTCGTTCATCAAACGAATATGTGCCTATCTCTCAGACACACTGAGCGTAGTAAGGGTTAGCGGTTGTGCAAGCGTAGGGTGCAACACAGCTCGTTGGACCGGAGTATCCGCTACCTCCACACTGACCCCAGTGTGTCTGACCAGCTCCAGATACTGGGCTGGTAGCAGTGGTTATGGTGGTAAGGGTAGTGGAAGTGGTGTGGCTACCAGCGGAAGTGGAATAACCGGCGGCAACAATATTGGCTTGAACGGCATTCTCAGTTGAGTCAGAAGGGTAACCAGAAGTCATCACACCCTCGTAAAAAGTGCCCTGAGCACCGTTACTGTTGTCACCACCCGTGCCGAGGATGATGGCGCCTTCTTTGTGCATCGGATTGTAGCCTGATGGGCGTATGCCACTGTAGTATGTCGAGAGAGAACCAGATTGGGCATTGCCACCACGGATTGCCCAATTGTTTGGCTCACCCTTCACAATTGCAGTGACAAATCGCCAGCTGATGGATGCATCGTTGGTATTTTGTTTGGCGTTATAACCGGAGAAGAGACCATTCTCCAAATCAGCCATAATCCAGGGGCCTGATCCAGAACCAGTTCCCCAGACATTACAGTCGCCAAAGTAGATAGCCTCCATATGACCAGCGCCTGTATCAGTACCACTGGTTTCAGCATTACCGTAGTCAAAGCAACAGCCGCCGTTGTAGTGCGTTCCGTCAAAGATGGCGTACATCCCCTCGGGTTGATCGCCAGTGGCTATGCCAGTGGTCTTATCGTTACGGTAGCCATCACCAGGCGCAATAAACACACCGTACGCCTTTTGCCCGTTCAAATAGATTGGGGCGGCGGTCGCGCTGGATAAATTATCTGAACCATTTGGTCCAGGTCCACTCCAGCCACCTTTCGGAGCTTGAGTGAGATGATTCCCCTTTCCAGATTGGTCGTAGATGATAGATATGAGGCAAGTGGTTCCTGAACAGAAGGAGTCTTGCGTGGCAGCGTTTGCAACGCCGCCAGCAGCCAAAGGGGAGATGTCACGCTTGCTGCTATCAGAACCCCGTGTCACTTGGTAGAGCGGGCCAGTATAAGCATCGTAGAGTGCACGGGTGGTACTGTGCGCGGCAACGCACGGTGTGCCACCTGAAGAGTAGATGTCACAAGGGCCGGCGGCAACGAGAGAACTCGTAGCAACAAGGCCCAAGGCAAGTATGCCGACTCCTTTGAAAGTATGTTTGGATGTCATTTTCAATTGTTTTGTGATACTATACACGTATTACTTGCGTTTTGAAGCAACGTTGTTTGAGTTGGTATCGACTCAGCTGCTAGCCATCGAAGCAGGCTTTATATTGCTTCGAAAGCACACTATGGAGGAGTGATGCCTTCACTTAGATTCGGATAATTCAAATACATCCTTTTAACCGACAGTTCGACTATATTGTATTGTGATGTAACGTATATGCGGTCATACTATCCCAGAATGGAAGAGGGGTATGGTGCTTGATCGGCAGCAAGATGTAAATTTTTGGAGGTTTTCACGATGCACTAGACCGCTTAAAAATACGAGGCAAGTAATTAACATTTGGGCGGATGTCTGTTAACGATATTGGGGCGTTGTCCATCGATATCAAGAGCGATAATCCGCTCTTGTCTCAAAATTATGCCATCAATGAGAACACCCGTTATATCAAGCGGTCGAACCAACTAGGCAATCACTTACAGCTGCTATCTACGGATGAAGTTGCTCCTGAGATCGATACTTGGATGGCGTACATCGCCTTTGACACCTGAAAACTCGGGAAATTTGGTAAATAGGCGAGATCAGAATACCAGTATTTTTCTTCAGATCACCATTGCATCAAAGGACGAGAACGAAGACGACTTTGCGGCTGTTTTATATTATTTCCGAAGTGCAGATCTTCCAATTGCGGGGTTTAAGTGCACTTGCTCATTGATGGGGATGCTCCTGATCCCTAGCAAGCTTGTAAAAGCTTGTTCGAAATGATGTTGATTTCTTACGTTGTGAGTATATAGTCAAACTGTGGGGTCAACCAATCAATCTCTATTAATTGACAGCTTTCAAGATTGTGTTAATGACTTTGCTATTCTTAAACCACGGAACTAGATTTACTGGCCAAGTGGAGTATTTGATAGTAGATAGCTGAGGAATTGTCTATTATCCAATTACTGAACCCCTTATAAAAATGATCTATAAAGTATAGGCTTATTTTTTTCAAGTTGTATCACTCTCTAATCTACCAGGCTGAGTATATGATCTTAAGTAGGAACTGAGTAAAACCCATTCCGGAAGGCCAATATGAAGCCCTGCCCGGTTCCAGCTGGCATACCTAGGTAGGTTAGGGTTCAGCCCCACGTCAGCCTGGACTCAATCTGGCCTTTGTATCAGAGCTGGGTCCAATTCTTAGGCCAAACCTAGTCTCGGAAATCCAAAGCTGATCTGACCTACTCTTGGTAACCTGAACTTAACCAACTCAACCTCACGCCAGTTCTATGTTTGGTGGTTCGAAGACCGTACGGTAAAATTTTCTTTTCATTCAATTCAAGGCAGAGAAACCAATCAGACTAAGGCATAGAATTCGACTCCCAAGTAACGTAAAGGGGTTAGATACTTCTGCACCAGGACTAGTGCTCGCAATCATTTATCATTCCTTGACCCATGAGATTCTAGAGTTTCGAGCAGAAGGTGGAAGTCGCACAATTCAATGGAAAATCAGTTCAACCGACTTTGTGCAGTGGCAATGCGAGATATCTTAGGACTTGTAGTCATTACTATATATTGATAGATTCCTTCATAATAAGATCTTAGGAACTATCTAGAAAGGAAAAATAATGAAAGATGAAGGTCTGACGCGTCCATGGATATCGCAATACCCTTACTAATAAGTGCCCACACATGAACATGGTATTTAGCTCTATAAAAAATTGTTTCTGTTCCAGATCAAGTATGCCTAACCTTACTACAAGGGTCAATTTTATAAGAGACTTTTTATCTCTCGATGATTGGGGAGCCAAATCCAAGATATATGGACGCTGAGGCTGTAGCGCGAACCGACTCAAAATGAACAGTATAGCAGTTACTATGGAAACTCTATTGATGGAGGTTTACTCTACCTAGCAAGACTGATTGTTGATTCATGTATGCTACTTTATGATCTTCAATATCTTCAGTTTGTCGCCTGAATCGTCCGTATCAACAGACACACTACAAAGTTTGATCAAGTTCCCAAATCGCGAAATACTTACATATAGGACTAAAGGGCTGGTATCGAATTGTCTTAGAAAGACAGTATACCTCGAAAACGAGATTAGCAGGTGCCGCAAAGGAGATATTCGTTGCACTATAAAACCATCTTTTGGATATGCATTGATTTCATCAATGCCTCAACTTAGATGTTCGGCTTTGAGTATTTCTATTTGACTGTTTCCTCTGGGGTACTAAAAAAATATCTTATTTCATTCAAATGAAGATCCCAGCATTTTTGGTACGATAGGAAGTTGCGCCTGGGGAAAAATTTGCGTCGAGAGTTGAGTTGGGATGAAAACTTGGTCCCATTCCATATTCCATTTAAATCCCTCGAGAGATGAGTGAGTCGACCTCAAAACCGAGGTTTCCCTCGACGGGAATCGAATCGAGCTCGAAGTCGGAGCGGTCGCGTCCGGCCGCATTCAGAAGGGAATTGAAATCGTTTGCCTCTCCCAAGAACGATGGATCGATGTCAAAATTGGGGTTACCTGAACCGTTGAGAAATGAGTCGAAGTCGAAGTTCTCCAAAACCTCGGGATTTTCAAGAGTTGAGAAGTCTAATTTGAAGGTGGTATCTGAATAACTTGGAAGCGTTGTGTCCACACACATGCCTCCTTTAATCATCCTAGTTCTCTTCTCAGAACCACAAGCGGATATACGTATATCAGAATTGGCGTCAAGTCCCGACTCCATCTTGTTAATAGGATCCGCCTTGCGAATTGTTTTTCTGGCTCGAGTAGGAGCATGGCACTTCAATTCATGGCTTTTTAAAGCCCGTGCCGAAACAAAAGGAGGATACTGACAACCAGGAAATGAACACTTTAGACGAAGAGCATGCGTAGCTTCATGTTCCAGCCGTAAAGTCTCGCTTTCAAAGCCAGCCGTAGCTCGGGGGCAAGAAGACAGGCGACAGGTAAAGACGGATGTGCGATACTCTCGCTGAAAGCGCTCCAGGTCTTCCTTTGATATACCCGGGAAGTCAGATAGAGAAAGGATATACCGGACAGTCCTCTGATAGTTGGCAAGGGCGTCATCAAGTTCCTCAATTGGCCCTGAGTCGCCGGACGGAGACACTAGAAACTGATGTCAGTGAATTTGTGCAATTTAATGAGGCGGGTAGGCGACTGGAGAGATATCTACCTTTTCCCCAAGATACACCGCCAAGCATCTTCTGGCTTCGAGCTTCTAAAGCAATTTTGGCATTTTTTTGGAGTCCTGGGTATTCTTTGAGGAGGTCAAGGCTGTTGCCTGACACCGTCAATTCGCCTGTTCCCTTTGAAGAAAGTGACAGCCCTCCTAACACCTCTAACGCATTAGAAAGGTTGCGAAGTGTGATTGTGAGATCGAAAAGCTGGTGGTGAGAATTTCCCGAGGAGCATATATCCAAAACATAGTCAGTCCAATATTGATTGGCGTAGATATGAAAGCCGTGCAATCCCTTCAGAACCCTCGTCATACGATCCTGATGAGAATACCCAACATTGAATACCTCCAAACCGGACAGAAGACAGGCTGTCGATGCGAGAGCGTGTTCGTAAATCGCTGTGTCTCGAGAAATGAGCAATTTGCTCTCGGGCATTTGCAGATAACTAAAAACAACATTAGTGTCTTTTCCTGAATTTATGAATCTTTTTCAACATAACCATACTCTTTTACCGAAACGTGAATAAATGTTAGAGTGGAGTCGGACCGTTCCTCAATGAGAGGCATGCCCATGTCAAAGATGTACAAGGGAACAGGTTCGTTGTTCAAAGGATTGCCAGTACCGAATGACAATGCTGAACGTAATTCGAATTTTTGAAGTGGACGTTCCGAGAATGCTATCCAGCCGAATATGCTTCTCATGCGGCCGACTGACCGATTATCAAAATTGGACATAATCTGGACCAAGACCCTTTCGTAACTAAGTACATTTCGTTAAAGAGACACGGCAAAGACACGAGTCAGCGGACTTACAACTCAGCTAATTTGCGTGGTAATGTATTAATAGCGTCCCATATTTCTTGACTGCTGTAGAACATGTTGTGTATAATATAGTCAAGAATCAGCCGAGCCCAGAGGAACATACCTATAGCTCGGTCAGTAGTTAGTTCTTGTCGGTGAGCATGATACGTACCATCTGCCTATTTAGCGATGCTTTCCCCGATATCTATGAAATCTCGGTCTTTAAGAGCAAGTTGTGAAAAACGATAAAACTGAGCTTTTAATCGTTGTTCGGCATATGTGCAGATTGCACGTTCAAGACTCTCCTTCTCATCACCTAATACGACTGATGGCCTTTTTCGAAGTCCGTTTTCTAGACATTGCGAACGTCGAGACGAGAACAGAACCTTGAAAGTCGCACGGTCTAATGACTGTGACTTCAGAATACCATTCATTAGGCTGATAAGTCGTCTCTGTCTGTCCGCTTCCATTTCATCTAGGCCGTCGATGATCATATGAATACTCTGCTGTCGACCAAGGTCTTCTGCTAACACCGTTATTGCAGTCTGCAGTAGATGCTCCAGGACACTTATGCTGACTGGTTTTCTTCCAATCACATATCCCTCATATATATGAGCAGACAAGTCACTACTCGCACGGACCAGTTGCATAAGTAGTGACTTGAGAATTTCATCGTACTGGGTTGAAGAGGCGTACGAATATGTGCAAAAGTGACATGCCACATAAGACTTGTGTGAGGCATTCAAAAAGGTAACGAGCTGGCCAGAGATGATACTCTTACCGGTACCAGGGTTTCCTTGGAGCCAAATACAGGTTATATCCGACTGGTCGGCCCGAAGCCAGTTTGATAATTTTGGTTTATCCAACACCCACGAACATGTTCCCGGGTGGTTTGATCCTTCAGTTGAAATTCTGTCAAAGATTAGTAATTGATCCGTTTCGTTACTCTTGACCCAGCTACAGATAGCTTCAAGTTGGCGGGCGGTTTGCTCTTGTTCAGCTTTTTGAACTTTGGCAAGGCTTTCTTGTCTCCAATCCTCTAAGGCTCTTCTCATGTTTTTTGCCTCAGCAATATTGTAGGCATTGGCCTCCTTGTCAATTTGTTCTTCATGTCTTGCTAAGTCTTCCAAAATATTGTCGAATCTTTGTTGAAAGCGACCCCATGACGTTAGAAAGAGAACTCGCCAAGCTTATTCGACATCTCAGTAAGCGATTGCTCCCATTCACAGCTGGGGTAGCTTACCACTGCGTCGCACGAGCTTATATGCTGCTTTGTGGAATCGGAGTATATCGGCGTAAAAGACCGCGAGTGTCTGCTGAAACTCCGTATTCTGACGAAACGTCTCGCTAAGAACCTTGAATCTGGTCAACGATTCTGCGATGCGGGAATATGCCTTGACAATCTGTTCGAAAGCATCCACGTAGTCCGAAGAGATCTAGAGAAAGCCGCGATGGATTGTGTAAGCAGGGAACATGCACGGGGAAACAAAGCCGCCAATCTTACTTACTTTGAGGATTATTTTAATAGGGGCCCATATCCATGGCAGATAAGGAGTGCCGTTGCAAAGGACTTCGATAGTCTGCGCGTAGTAACCCAGCCCGGAGAACAGGGGCATGAGACGGCGCATATTGCGCAGGGACTGCCGTGCTGCAAGTTGATTCTCAATCTCTAGCGCTGCCTTTTGCACATTCTCAAGAGTGGTGACTTCAAAATCCTTCGAATCGGCTGGTGACACTGCCTTCTCTAGATCTTCAAATGCCTCCCGTACAATTCTCTGAGCGGTAGCCAATCCTGGATCTCTTCTTCGAAGCGGCATAATGGGTGACAGCACCTACTCGAGCATGAGGACAACGAGGAGGTGAAGATGCTGTTAAAAGAAAGGAGAAGATAAAGCACCTGGGCAATAGTTGCTGGATTGAGGCTGAGAAGGTGTCAGCCTTGGGTGGCGGTGTGCACGCAGGCAGAGCAATCACGAGGCTGGAAGGAGCGACCAAGCAATCTCCGACCGACAACTGCCAGCCTTGTAACTTCATCACCTCACATTACTTGCCCATATAACAAAAGTCGGTATTTCCTATACTACAATGACTTTTGGCCCATCACGCCGTCACGTCTTACGCAGCAATAAGTGACACAACGTTTCCATCGAACACTTGGACTACCGAATTAGCCTCGCACGAAATTGCTTGTCACACTATGGACACTGGATTCTCACGGGGCTCTGCAAAAAGACGACGCTTAGACGATTCAGTTGATACGCTGCTATACCCAACATCCACCGCCGCACCAAATCCCGACTCAGTATTCGACCCTCAAGGTTACATCCTTGATGCGGTTCCATGGACAGGAGCAGTTTACCTGAACCAGCAGAGCAATGGTTGTCCCGGTCAGTATCATCAAGAGCTGCCATCACTCTGTAATGAGTTTGATGCCATTCTGTCTGATGATACACTCGGTATCAATCCGGCGGCTTTATATAATACCTGTTTGGGTACCGGAGGATTGGTCTCTGAATCATCCCAATACCAGCTAAGCAGCGAAGAAATTTATCTTTCGACTTCAAACACAGCACACGCAGGCTATAAATTTGGTAACGACGGATCCCATATTGAAGAAAATACCGTGATCTGTTTTGGAATGGTCAGTATCTTAGATCCTACCTACTATGATGAAATATGCATGGTGCTCACTCTTTAGAGAGTTAGGTTGTAGGAATTCCTGGAGAATGTGAGCTGTCAGCCCGTCGTGATCAGTCACCACTTCCTGCTCGAGTCGCAGTCGAGTTGAAGACGGCCCGAGAATTCTCATGTCCATCCGTTGCTAACATGAGAGGAACCATCTCGACTGAGCACGGGCAATTACTCCAAGCGATATTAGATGAGACGGCCATCAGAACTCAGGCGACTTGCGTATTGGATGACCGGAATAATGGATCAAGAAAGTTAGCAGGGCTTCTACCTCAACTAATTCCTTGCTCGCTTTCCATCAACCTATATGGACCCAAGGAGCTATTTGAAGAAATTGGAACATTCTTCCAAGATTACGATATTTATCTGCAAGACCCTTTGGATTGCGACCTAAATGTACGATATTGCAACCCTCATCGTCTTTCATCGATGGACTCCTCATTATGCACAATGACCTATGAGTTGAAAATAAATATTCTGGAGGCCTATGAAATCCAACCTACATCCTGTCACTTGGAGCTGCTTGACGCGCTTGACCCACAAGAAGACCTCCCCGAGGCTGCACAACCTACAGCAATACGGACGCAGCTAGAAAGGTATTTCGAACTGAGATGGTTGAATGAATCTGCTTCTAATTTTTCTTTCAAGGCACCAAAAGCAAGCTCTAACCTTCATGCTACGAAGAGAGCAAGGATGGAATTTCGATTCTAGCAGGGGAGACCTCTGGGGTTGGAAAAAAGCCAGCCAGGGTCGAGTGTACGTTGTCCCTATTCCTACTTTGAATATATGTCAAGTACCTAGATACTTTAGTCGCAATACTGACATTTAGGGGCAATAAAGGTTTATTAATATGATCTCGGGGGACCATCAGCTGGAAGAACCCAAGCAATTTTTTGGGGGCATCATTGCAGATCCTATGGGGCTTGGGAAAACCCTTACCATGATTGCTCTTGTGGCAGCAACTGTGAGAGAACATCACGTAGGAAATCTTAGGAATGCGGACAACGCCGAAACCAACAACCCTACATTAATCGTTGTGCCACCACCCTGTATGTTTTCGTTCATACCCATCTGTTTCTTGGCACCATTTCTGACGATTGTGTTAGTGTTGGATACGTGGGAAGAACAGCTATCCCAGTAAGTATGACCAAACCGGTATTTGTTATCTGATTTACGGGACTTGCTAAGCGCATCTTGAGCAAACCAGGCATGTTGTGCCAGGGGATTTAGCATGGTCCCGACACCATGGCAAGAGCCGCATACTGGACATATTTGGACTGGAAAATCTCGACCTGATTTTGACCACATATCATACGATATCAGCTGAATGGAAAAATGGAAAGCAGGCAGACCCATCTATTCTATTCTCTACTCAATGGAAACGGCTAATTCTTGACGAAGGCAAGTTCTCTACCTAAGAGTTTTCTAACTAATCCAAGAAGATGCTTACCTTCCGATAGCACATTTTATCCGTAATAGCAATTCACAAATGGCCAAAGCAATCTGTGCCGTTCCTGCGACTGCGCGATGGGCAGTGACCGGCACACCTATCCAAAACCGTCTTGGAGACCTAGCTGCACTTTTCAAATTTCTTGATGTTTATCCTTACGGCTACAGTCGACGTTTTGATACAGACATTACTAATTTATGGAAGTCTGGTGAATCCAAGCAAGCCGTGGAGAGACTCAAAAGGCTATCGAGGTGCCTCATTCTTAGAAGACCTAAAACCACGATCAACCTACCTACGAGAAAGGATGTCCGCTGTCCAGTCAGCTTTACACCGGACGAAAGAGTGCTTTATGACCATGTCAAACACCAGGCTATTGCACATTTTACAGAGGCCTGGACAAATTTTGGCCGAGAAGAGACGTCACAATCCATAACGTTTGTCAACGTCATCCAACAAATCAATACACTACGCATGATTTGTAACCTAGGGCTCCATTATGGTTCTCGTCACGATACCAAGGTACCAGAATATCAAATTCGGTCACCCGAAGCTATCAATTGGGCCAGCATAGCGCAACAGGCGTTTAACTTTCAATGCGAAATCACATCGATCACTTGCCAACGGTGCAGATCCTCTCTCGATATAACGGAAAGAGTCTTTAGTGGATCCGGCGAGCAGGTTGTAGAAAATCCTCTCTTCTCTCAGTGCTTGATGTTTATCTGTCCAGATTGTCTCCAACGATCACATGGTGATGCTTTATCTTGTGGTCATGAACCGCCGCATCCATTTGCTCCAGTTTCATTGAATGCTTCTGTCCTAGAAGAGAGCGTACTCACAGCAGCCCATTCTGCTGTTGGCAGCTATACGGCTTCAACCGGGCTCCCTTCCAAGGTCACCTCCTTGTTGACACAACTAAGGGCCCAGCCATCAGGTTTGAAAAGGTCGGTCAAAGACATCTCTAAAACCATATATATAACTAATCTCATGTATCTGCCAGTGTTGTTTTTTCCACTTGGAGAATGTCCTTGGATGTCGTTGAGGCAGGTCTGAATCAGGCGCAGATTCCATGCCTTCGATTCGATGGTAAAGTCCCGCAAAAGGAGAGAAAAGGCGTGATCGACAGATTTAAACATGATCCGTCTATGTCCGTTTTACTGTTGACTTTGTCATGCGGTGCCGTTGGGTGAGTTTGGTCTCAGCACCTGATCTGACCAGACCATTCCCGGACTAAACACAGTACTAGGTTAACTCTGACCGAAGCTTCATATGTATATCTCATGGAACCACATTGGTAACTTGGAGTCTTTCTATCCACGTCATACCTGAATGTTAATATCTGACACGTCGATCTTAGGAACCCTACGGTAGAGGAACAGGCACTCGCTCGAATCCACCGGCTCGGCCAGAAGAAGGAAGTGACAACAGTCCGATTTTATATCAAGGACACTTTTGAAGAGGTCAGTCATCAATATATATTCAAGAAAGCGAATGAGAAGCTGATGAATTTCGAAGCGTGTGATGGAACTTCAACGATCAAAAGACGAGTTGGCCGGCACGCTTTTCTCGTCTGATGGCCCACAATCTGGAAATGCTGCGCGTTTGGAGGTGAGTGCCCCAAATGGAATAATCAATTTGGATAAATATAATAACTGGCCATCCTCTTTTCAGCGTCTTTGCGGTCTTTTATAGTTGACTTTGAAGATTGTGTTTTAATATTTAGGCGATTTACTACGATCTCTATGTTGGTATATTCATTTTCTTTTCTCCCACATCTTCCAAGACACCAGTGATGAAGAGTTCGAGACATTATGACCTTGCAGCAATTGAAGGAATCTAGCATGTGTCCAGGACCACCAATCTCCGCACACAAGTGGCAAGGTGGTGGGATCAAGTATATTGACATGAGTCCTAGCTAGGGCGAAGGAGAAGGGCCGTAATGAATTGGAATGTAAAATGTTCCACCTCAAGCTGCTTTCCTTTGTAAATAACAGTAGTAGGATTCTAGGCACGCTTAAGTTCCATAACGGTGAGTAACGTACTGTACAAACGATTTACTAGAGGAATTCCGAGACTCATGCTTCACCTCGATCTCAAGCTAATTGCCGAAACATCAACCAAAACTGCAGGTAACGCCCTGAAAGATAAAGAAAGGTGAAACTCTATCGAGATGCTCCGAATACTCCTCGTCGCGCGCATTACCATACAAAGAAACCCGCGGCCCTATCCGTGGTAGCGTGGCCTTAGGGCTTCACGATAGCTCAATGATTGCGGACAAAGAGAAAGGAAACTAGGCTTGAAATCTATATAATATCACTGGTAGATACCCAATTATGATATCAGCATCTAGTAGGTAGGCAGAGATTGTAGTAACACGATGGACTGGCAATATTCCAAGAGCTTGTCTGTGCTGAAATCAGCACAGGACAACGTTCATATATCATGGCCTAGGATCATTCTTGCCGCAGTGCTTATCGTGGCGATTCTGCACATTCTACAAGTGATATATCAGCCTGGCCTGCGGACGCTACCGGGCCAGTGGCTTGCTTCGTTTTCGCGACTGTACAAAATCTTTCTCGTGTACGATGGTCGCTGCCCTGAAAAGGAGCGGGCCATGCACAAGAAGTACGGCCCTGTTGTGCGGACAGGACCACACCATGTCTCGTTTTCAGACCCTGCTGCTATTCCGTCTATCTATGGGATTGCGCCAAACTTTGTGAAGGTATGTTCGATGCGACTGCTATATGCGGACCCGCGCTCACTTCTCATTCAGAGCGATTTCTATATCCCCTTTGGCGCTCGACACAAAGGCAAGGCTTTCAACACTATCTTCTCTACGCGAGATACGGCATTTCACAAACACTTGAAATCCCATGTGTCGCAAATTTTCTCTCTCGGTTCGATTCGCACCCTCGAGCCATTGGTGGATGAGTGTTCTGCCATCTTCATGAGGACGATGCACCAGTTGGCCGGTGAGAAAGTCGACCTAGGGGAATGGTTGCATTGGTTTGAAGACCTCGATATTCATTCTGTTAAGATCATAAGCTAACCATTTCATACAGGTATGCATTCGATGTCATTGGATCTATCACATTCAACAAGAGATTCGGCTTCATGGAGCAGCGAAAGGACATCGGGCACATGATTGCCGTTATTGACAAGGTGCTCATGTACGGCACAGTAATCGGGCAAATCCCCTATTTACATGCCTACCTGCTGGGTAATGACTATGTGCCAGCTTTGATTGCGAAGCTGGCGCCTAATGTTCCCAATCCAATTGTTTCTATCATTGAGGTTCGGAGCCGTTCCAATATCGCATTAAGCACGACTGACTTTTGAATTGTAGTTCGCCAAAGCTGAATTAGTCCTCTACGATCAATCCAATAATGTCTCCGAGCGAGGAGATTTTCTGGCCTGGATTAGAAGGGAGATGGCAAAGGGTAAAGATATCAGCGAGGATGACATGGTGAACCATTTGGCCAACAACCTGTGAGGATTTCCGCAAGCCTTCTCTAGAAAGAACATACTTAATCCCCTATTAGGCTCGCAGGAGGCGACACAACGGCCATCTCCCTCCGCGCAATCATCTACTTCCTCATTAAGAACCGCCATGCCTACCGCAAAGTCATGGCAGAAATTGACGCAGCTGATGCTGCCGGCCAGCTCTCCAAGTTTATTACTTATGGCGAATCCCTGGAGCTTAAGTATCTGTAGGTCCAATCCGTTCTCCCTAATTCATATGTCGTCGTGACTAACACCAAACAGACAAGCCGCAATGCACGAGGCAATGCGTCTCCATCCCGGCGTCTCCATGCCTCTTGAGCGAGTTGTTCCTTCAACCGGCGCAACCATCTGCGACGTAACCCTGCCAGCAGGAACGGTTGTCGGGGTAAATCCAGCCGTAGTACACTACGACACAGACATATACGGCGCTGACGCAGCAGAATTCCGTCCAGAGCGCTGGCTCGAGAGCTCAGAGGAGCAGTTAAAAGCGATGAATCGATCGTTTTTCGCGGTGAGTTGCCCCCACCAACCATTTTTGTTGAGGTTAAATGCTGATATAGCTTTATGGATAGTTCGGACATGGTTCCCGCGCGTGTATTGGAAGGAACATCTCCATCATGGAGTTGGGTAAACTGGTACCGCAGTTGTTGAGGGAGTTTGAGATCGAGTGGGCTTCCGAGGAGCCTACTTGGAAGGTATTCACCTATTTCTTTGCGAGGCAGGAAGGGATGATTGTGCGGCTGAAGCCGCGAAGGGGGATGATAGAGGAATGAATAGACATGACCTCGGGAATGGGCTAGGACTTTGGTTTATAGATGATGAGGAGTTATTTGATCTGGGAGATTAGATGTTTATAGTTACTTCCATGTATCCTATTGAGGCTATACAAGTACATACCAGAACATATGCAACCAGTGGCAGGGTTTACCGAGGTACCTAGGAACCATTGAGATGTTTCGTACAGCCCAGTTGAGGGCAGCCCTCGTAAGATTTCATGTTGAATGCATCATACGCATCCATATATTCCTAGAATTCTAGCTCAAATCCTAACTTATTATTGAAGGGCGATAGTGGACACCGATTTTTCTGGTACTAGCGATATTTCCGCGTCTTGATTCACTTTGTAACTTAGATGAAGGACAACGTATCAGTTCGAATAGTCAGCTTATGCACAAACTTCTCATTGATTTATGTTTCGCTCTCGGATATTTTGAGATTGAAAAGATGGATTGTTAATTTAATGTTTGATTTTTTATGGGGTTGGCTGCTAAGCTAGAGACTAGCTCCAACACATTCATTAGTTAGCTAGGACTTCCCCTTCAATCTCCAATTCAATTCCGCAAACAGCTGTGTAAGTGTAACCGCCTGCGACATTGTCACATTCTACATTCTTCAGCTTTGATTGCAGTTTCACCTCTGTGATCAATCATATTTCTCTATTCTCCGTTGATATCTGTGTGGGGGAGTCTAATTGCATCTGGCGGTCCAGAGTCAGCCTCCGCCACGAGGTCGAGCCTTACATACAGCCACAACCAAGAAAATCATCAACATTACCTCAACAACCTCAACAACATCCAACCTGGATCCTCCTCCGTCAATCATAACTACCTCCCACCACCGCCGACGCTCGTCCACCTCAGTCCCTCCCCTCCGCCTCGTCAAAGAATCACAACCCCATCAACAACAACCACGCGATCCATCCTGGGGCCAGGGTAGCACCTCCGGTCTCCCCGCCGGTCCCAACTCCGTGCGCCCTACAACGCTCACACCAATCCCCGGCACGCCTGCAAACCCACTGCCATCGCCCATGACACTCTCGCGATCTCCCTCCCCCCTTCCTGGAGGCGGATGGTCAAGTCCCGGTCTGACTCCCGGCAGCGGCGCCACGAGCCCGCGCTATCCTACGACAGGACACGGCTCGTTGAGTCCAGGAGCAATATCATGGGCGAGCGCAAAAGCGAAAAGTGACGAAGTCAGGAGCTATCCATCGTTTTCGACGAGGAATTCGGGATTCTTTTCGAGGCAGAAGCGTAAAATTTCGGCGAGTTTGCCAAGGTTTTCGTTGTCGAGAGATTTTCGAGAGCAGGAGAAATTGGGTCGTGGGCGGTCATCGGGTTTGTCGACAGGATGGAGGTCGAGAGATAATAGTTTCAAGGGGAGGGTTGTGTCGTTTGTGGGAAATGCGATGCGGAGGAGGAGGTTCAGGTTGTTGTTTTCGCTGTTATTGGGATTGGTGCTTTATTTGAATTTTTGGTCTGGTATGTCGTTCCTACTCTCTATCGCCGGAAAGTTTCTCCTAACTGGTTGGTTGCAATAGTCCTCGTCGAAGCGTATCGAGGCTCTGCATTAGGCAACGGGAGAAAAATCGTCATCATCACGGCGTCAAACGTCGAGGGCGGCGTCATGGAATGGAAAGGAGCACGCGAATGGGCAATTGAGCGAGTCAGTTTATGGAATAAGAGAAAATACGCCAAGAAATGGGGATACGAGCTTGAAGTTGTTAATATGGTGGCCAAGAAGCGATATGCGCATGAATGGAGAGAAAGTTGGGAGAAGGTTGATTTGATTAGGGATGCAATGAAGAAATATCCAAACGCGGAGTGGTAAGTCAGTCTACCTGGGTTTTCCTAGTCGAAGTGCTAATTTTCTAGGTTCTGGTGGCTGGATCTCAACACCTTCATAATGGAATACTCCTACTCCCTCGAAAATCACATCTTCAAACACCTCGGCGACTACACCTACCGCGACATCAACTATTACAACCCCTTGAATATCACCCACCCTCTAACTGACATCTACCTCGACCCAATCTCCCAGTCCGTCGCCGGCGACGAAGATCCTTCTTCTATAAACCTCGTCCTGCCCCAAGACTGCGGCGGCTTCAATCTCGGTTCCTTCTTCATCCGCCGCTCCGACTGGACTGATCGTTTGCTGGATGTTTGGTGGGACCCCGTACTATACGAACAGAAACACATGGATTGGGAACACAAGGAGCAAGACTCTCTCGAATATCTGTATGCGAACCAACCCTGGATCAGGCCCAGTACAGCCTTTGTACCGCAACGACGCGTAAACTCCTTTCCGCCGGGAGCATGCGGCGACGGCACGGATCTGGGGATTCATTACCAGGAAAAGCATCGCGATTTCTTGGTGAATATGGCGGGTTGTAATTGGGGTAGGGATTGTTGGGCAGAAATATACGGCTACAGAGAGTTGAGTAATTGGTTGAATCGGACGTGGTGGGAGAAATTCAAAGATTCGATAACGGATTTTTGGAGGAGGTGGAGGGGTATGAAGACGTTGTATGAGGAACATCATGAATGGGTTCAATGATTTTTTTTTCCCAGTTGCTTTATATTCTCTTCTTATGATTTATTTACATATATATATATATATATATATATTTGGAAGCTATTGCTACCTAATATCGTCATTCTTCTTCCTCTTTACTATGAGGTCGCTTGTACCATTGACTATGAGTTACGACTCTCGTTATCCTTCATTAATCTTCTATAATATGATTGACCTGGAATGAGAACAACGTTCGTGATGAGGGGCATTTCAGTCGCCGACGTGGAAGTACATGTAAGCCACCTCACTCTCAGCCAGCCCTCCACGTGATATAGTTTTTCAGCCCTGCCTGCCACATTTCCAAGGTTATATTAATTTCAAACGCCTAACATATGAACTCTAGGCAGAGGCCGCCGAGCAGCTGGCGCGGGGTCCGATACGAGCTTGGGGGAAATAGATACATAACTAGTGCTTACTCCCCGCCAACCGTGGTGAAAAAGAAAACATTTGAAGAGAAGTAAACCTCCCTTCCGTCTTGTTAGCAACTGGGAAGAAGCATAGGTAGATCAGCATGGCAGAACATCTCTTCTACCCCGATTCACCCCCAAATCCTCTTCGGATAGAGTACGATGGTCCATTATACGACGGCGGGGACTGGGACACATTCCCTTCTCGCTATGGCTGGAAAACGGACACGGGAGCCGAGAAATTCCATTTACGGGCCCTACCGGCCGAAATGAAGATTGGAATAGAGTGCTGGCTCTATTTTGGTGTATTGGATTACGTTTTCGCGGGGAAGGTTGACCAGGCTGATTTCCTGCTTCGTGACGATGAGACCGGTGGTGGGGATGGTGGGAAGCAGTATGTAACGACGAGGGATTTGTATAAATACGTCGAGAATTCGAAGGAGTGGAAGAAGAATAAGACTGGCGAACGGGTAGTGGTTATCGTGCAGAAAGTGTGCGAGCAACTTTCGAGATACAGTTCTGTGCTCAGGGAAGATATGACACTCGCCATTAGGCTGCTGTGCCATGCCCTGTGGAACGTCGCCGTAAAACGAGACGGACCACAGACCAAATCCGCGCATGTGCAGATCTGGCTTATGACCAAAGACTACGAAGCTGGCCTCCTTCTAAAAAATGGGTGGTGTCCGTGGGAAGTCCAGAAATCACGCATGACTGGTGGAGGGGTTGATACTCCCGCCTATTTATTGCAGTTGGTGCGCAAGAAGCCAGAATGGGACAAGAAGACGCACGACAAGTGCAAGAAGACGGAATGCATAGCCAACAATGTTGATGAGAGTGATTATGTTACCAGACATGTTGTGGAGGGTTGTACATGTGCGCATCAACAGGCTGATATTGACCAACTCCATGCAATCCTCAAAGATGGCGGTGTTCCGTTGGTAAGTATTTCGCCAACTGGCGAGGTCGATGAAGAAGGGAAGCAGACGTTCAAGATTGAGATTGTACGCAAGAAGAGTGGAAGGCAGTATGCGGCGATTTCGCATGTGTGGTCTGATGGATTGGGGAATACGGATGGGAATACGCTGCCGGCTTGTCAGATTCAGTTTTTGTATGAGAGGGCGAGAGTTCTAATTACGGATAAGGAGTATGTGCCCAAGTATACGGGAGGTCCGTTTGGGGGGATACATACCGGTGCAGCGAAGCTCATGCATTTTGCGAGTAATCAGGCTCGAAAGGATGAGTCCGTGTTGTTGTGGATTGATACATTGTGTATTCCGCACCAACGGGATGTGCGCAGTTTGGCTATTCAGCGGATTAAAGAGGTATATCTAGACGGTGAGTCCTTTCATCTCCAGTTGATCTGTTCACATACCTAAATGAAGGGGATTTAGCATACCGAACAATGATCCTCGACTCCGAAATGCGCCAGGTCGACTCCAGCTCTACAACACACATCCAACTCCTCCTCCGCGTCCTCTACTGCTCAGGCTGGATCCGTCGCCTCTGGACTCTTCAAGAAGGTCTCGCCGCGAAAAGCAAGCTGTACGTCATGTTCGCCGATAAAGCAATCAACATTTCCACCATCGCCGACGATATTCTCACAAGGACCGAAAAGGGGAAGATCCCACTGTTTCAAGAAAATGTGGCATTCTATGGGATGGCGTTGTGGTTTTCGTTCTTTACGCATACGATTGATTATGGCTCGAAATTTGAGCGTGTAGTGGACATTTTTACGAGTCCGTTCGTTAAGAGTGGATTGACGAAGGATAATTTACTGGCGTGGAATTGGTATAATGTCGCGATGCGGGCGACGACTAAAGCCGGTGATCGGCCTATTATTCTCGCTGGTGTGCTGAATCTGGATGTTAAGGAGATTCTCGACGTCAAGGGTGGATCTGATGAGCGCATGCGCAAGTTTTATAGCATGCTGGACGAGTTTCCGCATGATATTATCTTCCAGGAAGGTCCTAGGTTTGAAGAAGAGGGGATGCGGTGGGCGGTTAAAGTGTGTCAATATCTCGATGAACCACGCTATCTGGGCCACGGATCTGGAAAAATTACGCCGAGAGGACTGCAGATTTCGGCTTTGTCGTCGTGGGTGTTCCCGTCACAGCTGGGGTTTGATCTTAGTAAGATAGACTTTGATGAAGGGCAGCGGGCGTGGGAGACATGGCTTGCTGAGCATGAGCTGGAATCGGTGGAATCACCGAATCTGTGTGTTTTCAAGCCCAAGTTTGAGGTTCAATGGAACCACGATGGGAATTATGGGATCATCTTGATGGAGTCAAAGAATTCGAAGCCAGGAGGATTTGCGTTGTGTGCGTTGGTGGAGTTGCAGTCGACAGAAGAGAATGATGTTCACTTTGCGAAGTATCTTGGTGTTGGGACGGTGAAAGGGATGTCGAGTTGGACGAATTTGCCGGAGAATGGGGTTTTGTTGCCTTTTGGATGGGATGCGTTGCAGAAACGGGAATGGGTTGTTGGTTAGCTGATGTTCAAGATTTGAGATCTTCAATTATTGACAACTTTTACGAGATATGATACTGAAAGCTTTGTTTAGTTTTCCTTTATCGACTGTAACATCAGATGATGAGTCAACCCCCTTAATGAGTCTTCCAGTAACAGATAGAGTCCGCACTCGCCCTCCCGTTTCCTATATGAATAAACCATCTATGGATTCATGCCAGGCACAGCAAGCCAAAAGACGTCACCATATGAACAAACGCGACACTTACAATAACCAACATGTCGACAATCCACACGAACGACCTCCTCGAAATCCTCGTTTCTTCGGCCGCGAGGCTTACATGTGCCGCCAGGATATAATCGAAGACATACATGACCGCCTAAAGCCTGGATCCAAGTACGAGAGCTATCATAAACTAAAAGTCTGTTCCATGCACATGTGGCAATTCAGCGGAACTGGCAAGACGCAGATTGCGATTGAGTACCGACATGGATCAGATTGTAATTGGCAGGTTTTCAGCTGGTGGCCATTCAGACGCATTTTTGACGAGAATAATAACAACGCAGCCTTCACAATTGTAGTTGTCGTCGCTGCCCAATATCTGCGGCCAGGTTCTGATGATCCACTGCTGGTATATGCTGATTGTTACGAACCTCAGAGGCGTCAGATAAAAGAACAGTCTATCATCATATGCAGCGCGCAACTTACGGAAACGAGGCCGCTTGTTCAAATGTCACGTTGGACGGCTTCAGCCAATCTCTGCCTGAAATAGTTTCTGTGACGGCGTATGTCATTACGTACGTGGATGATTTGTAGGGGTGATTCTTTTCGTTCTTTTTTAATTCTTCCGGTGCTGAATAACAATATATCTGGCTGCGTCTGGCAAGCCGACTTGAACCGTCTTTCATGTATCCATATGGATCGAATACCTATAAAAAGGATGTCTGTCCCCGACTGACACTGGACAGATATATTCCATCTGGGATTTCATACAATCTTGTGAATATGTCTTTCGGGTCTGGTATAAGTGCCGCTGGAATTTTTGCCTCGATACTCTGGGGTGTAAGTATGATCATTGTTTTTCACTCCAATAATTACATACGTAGAGTGAACGACTAAGCATAAATTCAACAGCTTGTGGTATATGGCATTCTCCACGCCTTCTACAATATATACTTGCATCCTCTATCAGGCTTTCCAGGACCGAAGCTCTGGCAGTGCAATTATTTCTTTCGGTTCATCGCCAGTGTGCAAGGCAAGTTGGAAGAATCTATCAAAGAATTTCACGAACTGTACGGCCCTGTAGTGCGCTACTCCCCAAATGAGCTTTCATTCACGTCGCCCGAAGCTTGGAAGGATATCTACGGTTTTCGCGAACACGCACTTCCAAAAGACCCCTCTTTCTATGGACTTATCCACCTTTCACGCGACAGAAGCCATAGTATATTCACCGCTGATGGAGAGCAACATCCTCGTGTGCGGAAAGCACTATCATATGCATTCTCGGAGAGAGCCCTCCGCGAGCAGGAGCCGTTCGTCAAGATGTACGTGGACTTGCTAATCCAGCGCCTTAGTGAGCTTGCTGCCGGTCCTACTCGAAAGGCAGATCTCGTCGAATGGTATAACTTCACTACGTTCGACATCATTGGCGACTTAGCTATCGGCCAGTCCTTCAACTGCCTTCGGGGTAGCAAGTATCACGAATGGGTAGATGGATTCTGGTCCACTATCAAGCTGGGTGCGATTGTGCGTGCCATGGCAATGTCAACTCATTCGGCATTTCCACAGCTTCTGCGGTTGCTCGCGCAAAAGAGTCTCAAGGATGCACGTCGTCGCCACCTGGAGTACGTCGGTTGTTGCACCGAAGAGAGGCTGTCTGAGGGCATCCTGCGTGAGAAGCCGGACTTTATATCTTACGTGCTGAAAAGCAACTTAGAGCAGAAGCAGATGGCCTTGAGCAGTGGCGAGGTCGAGGCCAACACCAATTTCCTCCTACTAGCTGGGACAGAGACGACGGCGACAGCACTGTCCGGCACGACGTACTATTTGCTTAAGGACCGAAATGCTCTTCGCAAGGTGACTGAAGAGGTGCGCAATGCTTTTCAACAGGAAGATGACATTACGTTTGTAACAGCAGCCGATCGACTCCCCTATATGCAAGCCTGTCTAACAGAAGGCCTTCGCATATATCCTCCAGGCCCTCTTGCGCCTCCGCGTCGGACACCCAAAGGTACTGTCACTATGATCGCGGGGCATTCTGTGCCTGGAGATGTTACTGTGGGCGTCCATGCATGGTCAGCATCACACTCTCCCAAAAACTTCCATCGTGCATCCGAGTTCATCCCGGAACGGTGGTTAGTACAGGACCCTTCATCACCCTTCACGGGTGACCACCATGCCGCGTCTCAACCGTTCAGCTTTGGCCCGCGCAACTGTCTTGGAAGGCCTTTTGCATATAGTGAAATGCGCATGATATTAGCTAGAGTTTTGTGGAAATTTGATCTGGAGTTGTCGCCGGAAAGTGACGGCTGGGAGAAACAGAAAGTGTACACTTTGTGGGACAAAGGGCCGTTGATGGTGAAACTCAGTACCCGAAGCGACATTGATCTATGTACTTAGACTATATCTTATGAATATCCTCGGGAAGAATGGCAGTACTCAATAAGCAGAGTTTGCTGTCATATTCGTCATTGGCCCTCCTCTAGACTAGGCTTGTTCCATCTTTCTTCTCATTAGAATCCTCGTCTTCGGATTTGGCATGTTAGTGCTTTGAAAAAGAAACGTCTTTAATTTCTCCTCGCCATCTCTGAACCTGAAGTCGTAGTCGAGCAACACAGACGCTACAACCATCTTGATGACATGACCCGCAAACCACCGGCCAGGACAGACATGTCTCCCAAGCCCGAATTGTACTTGCGTTTTGTTTGAGGCGGCAAAATGGTGACGGGCTTTGTCCTTGTCGTCTGCCTGCTGCCGAAGGTTGTAAAAGCGAAGGCCATCGAACCTGTCTGGATCTGGGTAGAAGTTAGGGTCAAACGAGATACCACTTGCAGGTGCCAGCACCAGCGTGCCCTGTACTAGGGCGGTACCGTCGGACAAGTTGATTGTATTTGCGGCCCGGCGCTGAAATGTTGCTATTCACAAGTCCTTTCTTTAGCTCAACTATCTTAACAGAGACAGACATAGAAGAGGACTACGAATTGATAACTTACCACTTAATGGAGGCTCAAATCTCAGCGACTCTCGAACGAAGCTATCAAGCTTCTCTAACTCACTCATGCTCTCTAATGTCCACTTGCCACCACATTTTGCTAAAACAGTTTGGATTTCTTCTTTAAGAATCGGTACATACTCGATATATGTCATCAAGTTGAGAATGACATTGACTATCAGCTTGCTCGTAGTTTGCACCGAAACGGCTGTGATGGCTAGCTGGGCAGCGCCTTGGTAGGCATAATCCTTCTTGTCCTCCTCGGGAATGAGATCATGGATCCACTGTATTGTGTCGCTGGGTTTAGAATATCCTGAGACAGTATTTGCGTCTTGCTCGCGCTGCTGAAGGATTGGCTGCACCAGAGCACGGGCGCGTTCATTATGTTGGTATACACGTTTCAAGTCCGGTAACAGAAGAGCGGCAAGCGGGCGAAGAAAAGAAGGCACTGCGCGAAGTTTGAGTGCCGACAAGAAGACGTCCTTGGTATACTGGTGTATTTGGTAAGCCCTATTAAACTCTGAGGTGTCTTTATACGCGGTACTCACGTTACAACTGATATCGATCCACTCTTCGTTACGGTGAAGTCCCGTGCCAACAAAAGCCCTGCCGCTTATCCGACAGACAATTCGAAGGAGCTGAGTTGCAATATCGACCTCGGACCAATCTTTGGTTACGTTAGTCTTGCTAAAAACCGGCACGGGGGAATGTCTCGCTTGCCTGTGGTATTGGGAAACTCGAGGGGTAGCGCAATCTCAACTTCTTCACTTATGGACGGGAAGATTTTGGCTAGACATAGGGTTAGCCTAGGACGCATGGGGATTGCATTGGAGGTATACCCATGTTCTTGTTCAAGTCGTGACGGATAACATGATTGACGTAATCCAGCTTCCATGGAGCAAATGGCTTGAAAGTATACTGAGGTAACATGAACTATCTCGTCAAGTCAGCAGGAGTCAACAAAAAGAAGGAGGAGTGTTTGCTCACCTCTCGCAAAGATGAAGGAAACATGTGGTCTGGGAGCATCTTCAGCTCGTCAACGTACGCTGGAGGGAGAACAACATGGTAGCCTTCAGAGGTCCAGACCTGCCAAGGCTTATCGTAGAACTGAGAGTAGTTATAGTTAGATGGGCTTGTATCTGACTTCTTTGGCTGGGTTAACCTTGAAGTATCCCTCTCGTAGCAAGTTCACAGAATCCCACATCCATCGCTTTTTGGCCGTGCCAGAAACTTCCGTATCCCATTGGTAGAGAGGGAACTTGGATTTGGTTGAATTTCTTCTGTATAACTGTGTGATGATGAATGCAATGAAAAAAGCTAAGCCAGCAGCTATGGTGACCGGGGTCGTTGATAACACCCGATTGAAAGGAAGGTTCAGGGTCAAAACAGACATTTCTGGCATAGTCACACAGTGTGCTATTGTTTGTCAGATGAAATTTGTAAAATCACTAGAGGAAACATTTGTGAAAATTGCAAAGACATATATATTCCGCATATACTGTTGTGTTTTCTTCTTTTTTTTCTTTATTAATTGTTGGAACCAACTAGACCAAAAAGCTGCGGGCATACTAGATGATCTAGCATGGTATGATATAGACTAGGAATGAGGATCATGTGGTGTGTATAGCGAGTTCCAACATTAATTTATGGCTTCAGAGCGATTATCACACCAGTTAGTTGCCGGCGTCAAATAATTCTTATTCTTATCATGGCTGCATGCGTGTAGAGGAGGGGTTTCGTAGAATGAATTCTACCAAACCCCTGCTCCATGCATTCCAAGCCCTAATCCCCGACATAATCGGGAGGTTTAGACAGTGCAAACTCCACAGCCCGGCCAAGAGGAGATAGACGGGTGCGAAGCTTAGTGGCTAGTAGTCCTGGAGGCCTTAAATCTACAGGGATTATTAAAACCTAAGAGTCGCCAAGTATAGGTGCTTTAGTGTCTAGGTGCCCCTAAAATAGCCTTCAATATTTAATGCTGTTTTTAAATCCAGCTTCCTCTGCCCGTAATTCTGGCATCATATGAATATCAAAAAATAATTTAATCAGTTGTGGCAAAATGAACGGATTCACCAACGGTGTAGACCGTTCCCATGAAAATGGGAACCTTCAAGATGCTGCCACCCACCTCACAAATGGATATACCAACGGCTACAGAAATGAAACCAATAACCTGCTTAGTGGTGTGCTAACACCTGAGCCGGTTCCAGTCGCAATATGTGGTATGGCCATGCGACTTCCTGGAGGAATACGCGACGATGAAGCTCTCTACAAGTTCCTGGTGAATAAGGGAGACGCCCGCTCTGTGACACCTGCAGACCGCTACAACATAGATGCGTATTACGATCCAGATGGAAAGCATGGGACTGTTATTACCAAGCACGGTTATTTTCTCAATGATGTCGATTTCTCGCAGTTTGATCACTCCATGTTTACAGTCGCTGCAGCTGAAGCAGAGCTGATGGACCCGA
This sequence comes from Talaromyces liani, assembly GCA_022814505.1. NCBI lineage: Eukaryota > Fungi > Ascomycota > Eurotiomycetes > Eurotiales > Trichocomaceae > Talaromyces > Talaromyces liani. The sequence goes on from JAKLNL010000038.1 coordinate 43,542, forward strand.
ACCAGAGACTTGTGCTCGAGGTTGTCCGAGAGGCGTTAGAAAGGGCCGGTGAGAACTGGCGTGGAAAAGCCATCGGGACTTATGTGGGTATGTTCACTGAGGATTGGCAAGAAATACACCACAAAGACAGCAACTTTTTCCACCCGTTTCTTATGACGGGTACTCTGGACTTTGCTCTCGCAAATCGAATTTCATACGAATATGATCTGCGAGGACCTAGGTAGAATTCATTCCTTGCCGAAGTTCACAGGAAATGGTGCACTGACCCGAACTGTCGCAGCGTTATGTACAAGACTGCCTGCTCGTCAGCTGGAGTCGGTCTTCATGAAGCTTTAGAGGCTATCCGCCAAGGAAGGATCTCGTCGGCTGTCGTGGCCGGCTCCAACCTGATATTGGCGCCTGGATTGACTGTGTCGATGAGTTTACTCATGGCTCTTTCGCCGGAGGGTTCATCGAAATCCTTTGACGCCGCCGCAGATGGATATGCTCGAGGTGAGGCAGTCACTGCGCTCTATATCAAACGGTTGGACGAGGCTATCCGCGATGGGAATCCTATTAGGGCAGTAATTCGTTCCTCAGCGGCTAACGCAGACGGAAGATCCCGAGGTGGAATGGCAAATCCGAACCCAGATGCCCACGAAGCCGTGATTAGGCAAGCGTACGCTTCTGCTGGTCTCGAGATGTCGCATACAGCCATGGTTGAAGCTCATGGCACAGGCACACCGGTCGGAGATCCGATCGAGGTGGAAGCTATTGCACGCTGCTTTGGGAAAGATGGGGTGTATCTGGGAGCGGTAGGTTGAATCGGCCCCTCCATTCAGAAAGGGGGCTCACTTCCAATGAACTTCAGGTCAAGCCGAATCTAGGACATAGTGAAGGAGCGGCAGCAATTACGAGTGTTATGAAAGCAGTGCTTTCCCTTGAACATCAAACGATAATTCCTAATATCAAGTTCAGCAATCCCAACCCAGCAAGTAGGTTGTACCCTATAAATGACTGAAACTCTGCTAACGACTACAGTCCCATGGGAGACCGCAAAATTGATTGTTCCGGTGGAAGCTTGTAATTGGCCAGAGGGACGAGCTGAACGTGTAAGTGTCGGCTCGTATGGAATAGGTGGTTCAAATGTCCATGTAAGTCTTGGAGGTTGTAGTTCCGCTTAAAGCTCTGAGGCTTAATTATGTCACGAAGTTCATCATCGATTCCGCTGCCTCATTCAATCTGGCAGTCCCCAAGTCTATCCCGCCAGCCATACAGGAACCGAAGCGGAATCCCACAGTATTATTATTCTCAGCAGGTCGACCGGAAGCTCTTAAGGCTATAGCCAAACAATACTCGGATTATCTCTCTAGACACCCCGAGAAGTTAAGCGATATTGCCTACACCTTGGCGGAGAGAAGAGAGCACCTGAAATACAGAGGTTTCTGTGTTGCCAATGGTACAGTGTCGTTGACTGAGCCTATTGCTGTTACATTTCAAGAAGTCAAGCAAGCTGTCTTTGTCTTCACTGGCCAAGGCGCCCAATGGTAATATACCTCTCGAGTAATGAGTAAACATGCTGACGAGATCAAGGGTGCAAATGGGACGACAATTACTTGTCGACTGTCCCGCGTTCTTAACAGACATACAATCAATGGACAAGATCCTTGGAGGCCTGAATGACCACGCCCCCTCCTGGTCGATCGAGGGTGAGTATTAAAGCCTTCCATGGTACTTCGGATGTTAATTTGAGATACTAGATATTCTTTTTTCGTGCGATGATAGGACAACACTAGCTCGAGCAGAATTTTCACAGCCACTGTGCACAGCTATTCAGATTGCAGTTGTCAATCTGCTAGCTTCGTGGGGTGTAACTCCGTCCGCTGTAGTTGGGCACTCAAGTGGTGAGATTGCTGCGGCATATGCTGCTGGGGTTTTATCGAAAGAGAGCGCTCTGATTGCTGCTTACTACCGCGGGTTTGTTTGCAAAAATGCTACGAAGACAGGAGGCATGGCAGCGATTGGCCTTGGAAGGGACGAAGTTTTCTCATTTCTAATCCCTGGCGTACAAATTGCGTGTGAAAACAGTGGCAGTAGTGTTACCTTGTCTGGTGACTTGGACGCTCTGGAGAAGGTCATGGGTGCGATTAAGAGCCAACATGAACAGGCTTTTATGCGGAAGCTTCAAGTCGAAATGGCCTATCACTCCCGTAAGACCACCCAGTTCTATACTATTCGTCAATTTACAATATTACCCCTAATGAGTATGCTAACTGGTGTGCCAGACCACATGAAGATTGTAGGATCTGCATACCGAAAACTCATATCTGAGTATATATCGCCACGTTCCCCTACAGTTCCTTTTTATTCCAGCGTTTACGGCGGCAAAGTCCTATCGGAAGCGTCCGATTTCGAATCATTTTACTGGCAAGAGAATTTGGAAAAGCCCGTCCTGTTCCATACTGCAGTTAAGGCACTATTGCAGGAGTCAACTCGTATGGTGCATGTAGAAATTGGGCCACACTATGCGCTACGTGGACCTCTACGTCAAATTTATCAGGAGATAGCCGTCTCCGTGCAGCACATACCCACTCTATCCCGAGGCGAGAACGACACAGAGGCGCTGTTGTCTACGATCGGTCATCTCTATACAGCGGGAGTTTCTGTTACGATTCCTATAGACAAGGGCCAAGTTCCTCGTGTGTTGACGGATCTTCCCGCATACCCATGGCACTACGAGCGAGCATACTGGTCAGAGACGCGCGCAATGAAGAACTGGAGATTCCGCAAGCATGCACCGCACGACCTTCTGGGCACTCGGACTATTGACTCGACCGAACTCAGTCCAACCTGGCGTAATGAGATCAGTCTCGGCGATGTCCCCTGGTTGAAGGACCACTGCGTGGGCAACGACATAGTGTTTCCAGCTGCGGGATACATTGCTATGGCCGGTGAGGCAGCTTTCCAGCTTGGTGACCTTACAAATTCCCGAGACTACACAGTCAAAGAGGTGGAACTACGCCAAGCCTTGGTCCTTCAGACGGAGACATCCAAGGAGATGATCACAACCCTACGTCCACAAAGATTAACGACATCTCTAGATAGTGACTGGTATGAGTTTGATATAGTTTCCTATGACGGATCAGCATGGAATAAACACTGTTGCGGGTTGGTCCGCCGTGGGCGTGCCTCAAAACCATCACAAGAAGCGATGACGATCCCAGAGTGTCTGCCGAGGAAAGTGTCAGAAAGCCGTTGGTACACAACCATGAGTCGTGTTGGATTGAACTATGGGCCTCGCTTTACAGGAATGAAAAACATTACTTCTGGTGTCACAGAGCGAAGCGCAGTGCTAGACATCACAGATCACCCAGGTGACCGACGAGAGTCGTCATATGCTCTCCATCCAACCACACTGGATATCATGCTTCAATCTTGGACCGTGGCAGCCTTTCGGGGCGTTTATGGAGCCTTTAATAGATCATTTCTACCAACTTTTATCAAAGAGCTGTACGTTGGTGTCGGATCGGGGCAGACCATTCATGTCAAGACAACGACTTCAGCACATAACGCTGCGGCGGGCCGGGATCACGCCGAGGGACAGTCATATGGAATTGGAGAAAATGGGGAAAATGTCTTCAACCTAAAAGGCTTCCGAGGAACTCCACTCCCATCCGAAGAGGATGATCCAGAGCTAACCGCTCTCCAACTACAATGGAAACCGGATTTCACCTTCCTCGACGCAGCTAAACTCACTCGGCCCACGTATGACTTCCGTGATCAAACAGCACTCGTAGAGAAGCTTTATGTACTATGCGCCGTGGAGTCCAGCCAAAGCCTTCAAGGTGTTGGGTCTACTCAACCCCATTTCGAGAAATACCGAAAATGGATGGAATCACAAATCGCCCGCTTTCAGTTACCCGAATATCCCCTCGTAGATACAGTACAGATTGTGGAAATGACGGCGGAAGACCGCAGAAGACAGATTCCAGAAGTGCTCGAGCAGTGCAAGGCAGCTGGTATCGGCGCTATGGCTGAAGCCGTGTGGCGAACGTATGATCAACTAGTCAACGTGTTCCAAGGAAAGACAGATTTCCTAGACCTCCTGATTCATGATGGCACATTAGCAGGCATATATGACTGGATGAACAATATCTGGGATGTTAGCGAGTTCTTCCAGCTGCTCGGGCATGCGCAACCTCAAATGCGTATCCTCGAGATTGGCGCAGGTACAGGAGGTCTCACGGCGAAGATCCTCAAAGAGCTCCAATCTGAGTTTGGTGAGCGACTGTATTTTCAGTATACATTTACTGACGTTTCTTCTGGATTCTTTGTGACTGCGCAGGAGCGTTTCAAAGAATACGATGGAATTGAGTATAAAGTCCTTGATATCTCAAAGGACCCAGTCGCTCAGGGGTTCAATGCCGGAGAGTATGATCTTATTATAGCATCAAATGTAAGTCCACCTGATCGTTCTCAGTGAGGAGATGGCTCATGAACTGTACTACCTTAGGTTCTCCGTGCAACGCCTGTCTTGCACGAGACGTTAAGCAATGTTCGAACACTGTTAAGCGATCAGGGTCGATTGTTTCTACAAGAGCTCTCTCCGAGTATGTCGATCCCAAAGGATACTTGCACCAAACAGAGACTGACCTTGTTGTGTAGTAACAAGTAGCATGGTCTACATAATGGGTTTATTCGTAGGTTGGTGGCTGGGAGAAGCAGATGGCCGAGCAGAAGCCCCTTATTTACCCGCAGAAGAGTGGGACAAGAGACTCCGTGCAGCCGGCTTCAATGGCTGCGAATCGGTTACATTTGACAACCAAAGGCCGTACAATGTCAATGCAAATATTGTTTCCAGACCGGCGGTGGATTTTGAATATCCCAAAGAGTTTACTTTGCTCTCAGGGTCAACTCGCATCCACCCACTGGCGAAACAGGTGGAGGAGCTGCTCCAAGAAAAGGGATACCGCATCCAGCATTACCAATGGGGAGGTGAGAAAATCCCTACTTCGGATCAAGACCTTATCTCTTTCGTCGATCTCGACCGGCCACTACTCCATGATCCTGAGGAAGAGGACTGGAACCGTTTCATAAAAACCATCGATGAACTCCAACAAGCCACGGTGCTGTGGCTCACAAACCCAGCCCAAGTCAACTGTAACGACCCACACTCAGCTCTCATCTTGGGAATGGCGAGAACTATTAGATCAGAACTCGCCATGTCCTTGGCAACTATGGAGTTGGAGGATTGGGAGCAGCCAGGGACTGCCAAAGCTGTTGTTGATGTGGTTCAGAAAGTCCAGCAGAGCAAGGACGACATGACGACCAGCTTGGATCCAGATTTCGAGTATGCCTGGGTGAATGGTGAGGTGCATATTGGGCGTTTTCACTGGTACACTGTGCCGAACGCCTTGCGGAAGACTGCACCATCGCCGCCGGACACGAAGGCACTGATGATCCACAAACGCGGTCTGCTCCAGACTTTGCATTGGTCTGGTCAGCCTCTTCCGGCCCTCGCGGACGACGAAGTACAAGTTGATGTCAAGGCTGTCGGTCTCAACTTTACAGACGTTCTAATCGCCATGGGTGTAGTGCACGGTGTTGACGCTCTTGGCAATGGCTTTGACACGTTCGGACTTGAGGGTGCAGGATACGTTAGTAAGATTGGGGCTGGTATCAATCACCTCCAAGTTGGTGATCGTGTTATGATTCTCGGGACCAACTCTACAGGGCTGGCCACTCAAGTGGTGCGTCCTAGTCGATTCACGCTGCGAATTCCTAACAACCTGAGCTTCGAGGACGCTGCCACGATGCCGTCGGTCTACGTTACTGTTCTGTTGGGCCTTGTGGATAAGGCGCAGCTCGAGAAAGGCCAGTCGCTTCTCATCCATGCTGCCGCAGGCGGCATAGGTATTGCTGCTATTCATGTTGCACGATGGATTGGAGCTGAAATTTACTGCACCGTGGGATCCGATGAGAAGGCCAAGTTCCTCGTTGACGAACTCGGCGTTCCGCGTAATCGCATATTTTACTCAAGAGACACCAGCTTCTACGATGATCTCATGGCGGCCACTGACGGTGTCGGAGTCGACTGCGTGCTAAACTCTGTCTCAGGCGAACTGCTACATGCCACGTGGGAGTGTGTCGCTTCGAACGGGTGTATGGTTGAGATAGGCAAACGCGACATGATCGGCCGCGCTCAGCTTGCACTTGATAAGTTCGAGGACAACAGGACGTTCTTCGGAATCGACGTATCTCGGCATGTCGCGCTCAAAAGGGCAACGGGAGGTAGACTCATGGAATTGATGCTAGATCTATATGTCAAGGGGCACATCAAACCCATTCATCCGACGACCGTCTTTAAAGCTACGGAGGTCGAAGATGCCTTCAGGTACATGCAGCAGGGCACACATGTAGGAAAAATTGTGGTCACGCTCCCGGAGAAGAACGAGACTCTTCCCTGGTCTCCAGCCATTCCCAAACCACGCTTTCGTGGCGACAGGGCTTACTTGCTTGTTGGCGGCATGGGAGGCCTTGGGCGAGCCATTGCCGTGTGGATGGCAACCCATGGTGCCAAACATATTATCTTCCTATCCCGGTCGGCTGGTAAGGGAGAAGATGATGCTGAGTTTATTACAGAGTTGGAATTGATAGGATGCAAAGTGCAAACGTTTTCAGGTGACGTATGTGATCACAATCTGGTCAATCAAATAGTCGCAACCACCGCCATGCCGATTGCTGGGGTGATGCAAATGGCCATGATTCTGCGCGATATTGGTGTTCTCGATATGGACGTTGCAACTTACCAAGCAGTTCTGAGACCAAGGGTCCAAGGCACGTGGATTCTGCACAATGCGCTGTTAGGACAGCCCCTGGATTTCTTTGTACTTTTCTCGTCAGTTTGCGGTATGGTCGGATACTACGGCCAGGCCAACTATGCCGCATCTAATACCTTTCTCGACAGCTTCGTACAGTACCGCCACAACAACGGGCTGGTGGCTTCTGTCATGGATATAGGAGCTGTAGACGATGTAGGATATATTAGTCGCACGCCCGCCGCCAAGGAGACGATGCTGGCCATGTCGGGCCGCCTTATTTCAGAACCGGATTTCCTTGAGGCGCTGCAGCTCACTATCGCTCAGTCAGTGGTGCCACCTGTTGTGAGAAAGAACCTGGTAGGTACAAAGGGCATCTACTTCCATAACCCAAGTCAGATAACCCAAGCCCTGGAGTGCCGGCTACCTATAATGGACCCACAAAACAACATCATCTGGAAACGTGACCCTCGGATGGCTATATACCGTAACATTGAGACGGTGGCAACAGAGGGCGCTACGGCAACAAGTGGCATGAAATCGTTCCTGGCTTCGATGGCTGAGAACCCAAAGCAACTTGGACAACCTGATGCGGCCGAGTTCCTCGCTGTCCAGATCAGGGATCGCGTAGCAAAATTCCTGATGCGCAGGGACGATGAGGAGCCACTAGATCAGGGGCTTACGCTATCAGCTGCTGGGGTTGACTCGTTGGTAGCTATCGAATTGAGGAACTGGTGGAAACAAAACCTGGGGGTCGATGTCTCGGTATTGGAGCTCATGAACGGTGGTAGCATACAACGGTTGGGAGAACTGGCGGCCAAACGACTGAAGGAGCGATTAGAAATCTGAGATATGCTTCTATTGGTCGCTCCATAACTTACTCTCTGCCAGTATTGCAATTATCAGGTCAAATATCATACGATGTCACAGACGGAACTACACTCCAAGCCGTTAGTGGTTGAGTAGCCCGATCTAGTCAAATAATTTCCTGTCATTAAATAGGGAAATGATCATTCAATACGTTTAATGCCTAATCAAGCTTCGTAAATCGATACCTAGCGTTATCATTAACAATGTGCCAAGCATCGTTTAAAACAATTGGTTAAGTGCCTATAAAAGAGTAAGATCCCTATGGCAGGAACAACAATTCGACTATTTTCTCCAACTCTATTTCCTGCTCGCTATTCAATTAATCCGCACTCTGCAGCTTAATCAAGCACTATGTCTCGCTTTGCACCATTTAAACGCATCGACGTCCCGTATCGTATCATCAATGGAGTTCCTCTCGAGGTCACGATTCTAATCCCGCTCAGAATTTTTAGCTCACCAAGTGCCCGTCTCAGAAAGCATTCAGTTATGGTCCGCTGGCATGGTGGTGGTTTCATCGTCGGGCATAGAATGTACGAGCCGTGGTTCGCACAATGGTTGCTGGACTTGGCCCTAGACCAGGAAGCCATCATCATTAGTCCAGATTACAGGCTAATGCCCGAGTCCAGCGGAAAGGAAATTCTCAGTGACGTTGCCCATTTCTGGAGATGGATGCAGAAAGATCTGTCGCAGTACATGGTGCAAAATAATCTACCACGTCCAGATGTTAACAGTGTGTTATGCTGTGGCGAGAGTTCCGGTGGCTTCATTTCTGTGTATTGCGCGTTGCATTTGAATACCATGTTGCAACAGAATGATATACAGACCTTGACCAATGATCAAACGTTGGAAGGACAAGTGGCGATCAGGGCCGTTATATCGATTTCTGCCCCTCTGGACGCCACGGCTCCAGAGTACAAGATTCCGCGCCCACGAGTCTTCATGGGTAGAAGGCCTCCAGCACCGCGGCAGGCGTTGGCCAAGATTCGCGCGTATATTCGTGGTATCCCTGCTGGGAGTATCCGAACTGGTTGTGAGCCCACCTCCGATATGTGGGAACTTTTATTATGTATTGCACAGCAGGCCTTGCTTCCTCGGTTGTTCGGAACGGGTGGAGGATCAGGAACGTCGAGCCTCGAAAGCCTTATGGAAACGTTGGAAAAAGGGGATGGAGAAATGGTCCCTGTATGGATCGTGCATGGGGAAAATGACACCATGGTATGATTAGAACTACATTACGTTTCAAGGACAAGTTGCGCTTGTTAACATGACGAGATGTTTTAGTGTCCGTCTATTTGCTCCTCTAGCTTTGCCCATCGCCTGGAAGAAACTCACCCTGATGTACCATTGAAATTGACTATTTTTCCAGGGGAACATCTCTTCGATGTGAATACGACTAGGGACGAGAACTGGGTTCAGGACGGTGTGTCTTTCTTGAAAGCACATTGGCCAAATTAGCTTTGATAAAGCGTGTTGACAGTTTCATACTGTCCTTCACGCCTAAAACCTGATTTTTCCCCATACATAATCTAGTCAATTGTAATAAGGTTTTACGAGAGCGCTGTATTACGATAGAAAGACTCAAAGGACACCCGATAAGTATTCTGCGTACGATCCTGTCTGCGCGTTCATTTATACGTATTCGTTGGCACGACATTGCGAATCCGCCACAAAATCTCCGCCCCATCATATTGAGAGTAACCATCATTTGTAAATAGGCAATTACTTAATGGATTGATAATGGCCAGAATACGCATTATTTCCACCTCTGATGCCTGGACTCGTCGTGCGATTGCTTCAAGCGTTTTGGCCGTGACCGTCGTATTCTTCCTGAGTTTGTTTCATATCATTGATCAGTTATTGAAACCGCCAAGTCATGTGCATAGACAATCTTACACAATGTTAGCCACCTTGACCGAGCAAAGTAACAAAATACCAAAACCTAGCACATCAACTAGAACCGACCAGCGCTTGCCGTACTTCTTTCGATTGTGAAACTTGGCTCGTAGATCTGATCGCCGACGATGATCCAGGGTTTTCCAGTCCTCATGGATACTTTCCAGAATAGCGTCGATAATTAGTGTTGCATTACCGCGTCCAATCGTGGATGCTGTGCTCGTCTGATTCGAGTCGTTCTTCCATGACTCGAAGATCTTGGTGTACTCCATATGCAGTCTTATCAAGGCCATACGATGCTTAATAGCATCGTCGCCCATTTGGACATCTAGCTGGCATACGGAAGAATAAGCTTGTTCCAAGTCTTTGTATCGTAGTTCAATCTTTGTGGAGAGAGATGAAATAGATGAACACGTCTTTTCGTGCCATAAGCCTTCCCTCGTCCAGCGGGGAAGTTCCGATTCAAGCAGCGCCAGGTAATCATCATTTAGCAGTTTCCGAGACAATGAGACTATCAGTGTGTCGGAAGAATTCGGTAGTCGAGAAGGCGCTTTCCCACTACCGCCATCTAAAGATTGTGGCAAGAATATGTCCCCGGAAAACGCAGGTAAAGCCGTATTTTTTCCGGTGGCCTTGGCTGGAATTGAAACATTACTAGAACGATGAGGATGCGATATTGCATCAAAAGCTTGCGTGGGATCTAATGTAGTGGAGCTATTTGAGTACAGTATGTTTGACGAGAACAGGTTAAACTGTTGGTCGATCTGGGGGAAAGTCGGCGGAATACCCAACGGAGCGTTTTCATCGGATATCTGACTCGCGAAGATCGAACTCGGACCAGAACTCATATTATCATTCCCTGAATAACTCCTTTAGCTTTGTGGAACACTGACGAGGGTAGTGTACAAACATACATTGCAGGGAATCTCCTATTGCAGCATGTCGAGTTAGACCATGGGAAGCTGGAAAGATATTGTCCAAATCGTCGACGGTAAAATCCGGCCGAAATAGGACATCGTCGTCCCCCAACTCCCAGGCTTCACTTCCACCGAAGTGAGTCGCACCGGACAGACAATAACTCTCAAGCATCGAGTCTCGCAGATTGACCTCACTTTGAATCACTAAAACTCGACTATTATCTCCTCCCCTTGTCTGAAGATCAATCCCGAATGGTCCAATGGATACGATCTGCTGCTGGTTAAGGAACGATTCGAGAACACGCAGAAATTCATGTATACTGGCTTTCTCACTGGGAGTGGTCTCTGCACTTAACATGATGAGGAGGCCCAGAAAAGAACGGAAAAGAGACAAGAGCAAATACAGTAACCAGTACTACCAAGTTATCTAGCGACAAGTCGTGATTGTATACACAGCTACAACTACTTGAATTCCCCCAACACTTTCTGGTTATAGATACACACAGCGATGTATCCACACCTATTCCCCGCCTCCCAAGCCTGCACCTAGGTCGGACTGTCGACGATGGCAGTATTGGCAGGCAAAGATCTCGTATAAGGATTTAGATTGATGTTGGAGCTGAGTTGTTTCGGCGCTTTAGATGCATAGTACTACGGCGCTAATCCCTTAGGATTAACACATTATACCCCGACGATAACAGATCAATAACCGAGTCCGGATTCATGAACGCTGGTGTCGTATGATACCTATCGCATATAGCAATATGTAGGGGCCGGTCTCAGCTTCTTTCTTGACATGTCATTTGAAGACGGTCTCTTGCTAATACTCCGTACGGTGGAATATTGTGGAATTTGCGGCACTGTGCATTAGTATATAACCCCGTAAGCCCCTGTCTCAAATAGTATACTATACATAGTACGTGGTGTTTGAATTGCGGCGCTGTGCACAGCTGCAATACAGCACAAAAAGTTGTACGAACTAGTTAGTTGTAGGAACTGGGGTTTTTCGTAATCGTACGGTAACTGGCCAATTATCTACAGAGCTAGCAAGGGTCAAGTTACACATGTTACAACCCAGACCCCCCATTAACGTACTATGTAGTCATCTAACCCCAAACACGCATTTATACCAGGTTACAGCTCACCCAGCTGTATGCTCCATTTATACCCCTCCTTGAACTAACACCACGTCAGGTAATCCGCAAAATGTGCTAGCATTCAAGTCACTTTCCATATAGGCTTTTTTTAACTAGGTAATTAGGTACGGAGTACATAGTACTACGTTGAGCTCGTTCTAATTTAGTTACTACGTATCACTGCAGTGCTTATAGTTCCGGATATACACCCAGAATGATAAAATGTTGAACGAAAGTGCTTACGGAGTCCAGAGCGCCGAAAACACCTGACTCTTATCTATATGCCAGTCCAATCAACATACTCCATGTGCATCTAGGATCGGCATCAGCCTAAAGTGAATGAATTAATCAAACAGCAAGGATCATGGGTCTGGCTGCTAACTTGAACCGTGCATGTATAAATTACAGCCAGTACAGTTAAAATACTATGTACATGGAGTCATGGACTACCACCAACCTGGTTTGTATGGATGTATCACGCTCAAGTACTAGCCCTAACCCTAGCTTGACTCGGGCTCTCCTGACAAGGATGTGAAACATTTTTCTACACACACCTTCCTCAACCTCCCTACTATAAACCATCAATTCCTTTTGTCTTGCGCATTCCAATTCTAATCTACCACATCAACGCTCTGCTTCGCAATTAACAATGGTGTCACCGAAGAAAGTCGAGATTGATCTTTCACCGCGAGATCCTAATCTGGTTGGTTTCCACTACTTCCTGACGCTATCAATTGATTTACTCAACCTTAACATCGAGGTTCGATCTAACTTATGCGTTCCCATCTCAAAAGGTGACCTGGGATGGCCCCAACGATCCAGAAAATCCAAAAAACTGGCCTGCTCGTCGCAAATGGGGCGTCTTCGTCCCGATGTCGCTGTTCAATCTCTTGAGCTCCATGTCTTCAGCAACAGTCGCACCAGCCTTGGCTGCGATTGCCATGGACCTCAAAATCGAGTCCGAATCAATGGAGATCATGTGTCTGTCGGTTTATCTGATCGGGAGCGCAATCATTCCGCTCATCAGTGCGCCGCTGTCTGAAATGTATGGCAGGGTCGTCATCCTATCTTCCGCTAATATTTTCTACCTCATCTTCAATGCTGTGTGCGGTAAAGCCAAAACACAGAACGAGCTCATTGCTTTTCGTTTCCTAGCAGGAGTAGGCGGTGCTGGTCCTTATGGGGTAATTTTCTTGTTTCCGTCCTCTGAGTTCAATTTGATAATAATGTCTGGGTTTCTTCTAGATCGGAGGCGGCATGAATAGCGACTTATTTCCACCCCAGGACCGATGGAAAGCAATGGCCGTATTTACTCTTGCTCCTTTAATAGGCACGGCCATCGGCCCTATCATCGGGGGATTCCTAACCCAGTACGTATCATGGCACTGGTGTTTCTATGTGGTCTCAATATTCGGCGCCGCTGTCCAACTTGTCTCATTCTTCCTCCTCCGGGAAACGTACGGGCCTGTCATTCTCAAGCGAAAGTGCGCTCGACTACGCAAGGAAACGGGTAATCAAGACCTCTACACCGAGTACGACGAGATGTCCTCCCTGGCCCTAATCCATAAGAATCTTATTCGACCATTACGTCTGCTAGCTACTCAGCCAATTGTTCAGGTGCTAAGTTTGTACCTAGCTTATCTAAACGGCATTCTGTATCTGATGGTTGCCACCTTTCCGTCGGTCTGGACGAATATCTATCATGAAACCGTATCAATCGGGTCACTAAACTACCTTTCGCTCACACTCGGAATGGCCATCGCAACGCAACTAGGCACACGCCTAGCCGACCGCGCGTACAAACGGCTCTGCGCGAAGAATGGTGGTGTAGCACGCCCTGAGTTCCGACTCCCAGTCCTCGTTGTGGGATCTAGCATCGTCCCGATTGGGCTTCTGTGGTATGGATGGAGTGCCCGGCCGAGCATTCACTGGATTATGCCGTAAGCATATCTCTTCAATTCCCTGTCCTTATCATGACAAGTCCCGCTAACAACAGAACCAGAAACATTGGCGCCGCGATATACGGCGGCTCTACTGTTGTGCAACTAATATGCGTCCAGGGCTATCTGATCGATACGTACCAGCTCTTTGCCGCTAGCGCTGTTGCTGCAGTCATGGTTCTGCGGAGTATTCTGGGCTTTGGGCTGCCATTGGTAGCTCCAAGTTTGTAAGTCTCTTTCTACCGTTCTTGTTTTCGAGGTACTTCAGTGATGGACGTTAACAATATCTGGACAGATATAACAACCTTGGCTTTGCCTGGGGCAATAGTCTGCTCGCTTTCGTCGCAATCTTCATAGGAATTCCGTCCCCATTGCTCTTGTGGTTTTATGGGGAGTGGCTACGGCAGAAGAGTACGTATGCGAGGAATACATGATCACATTTTCTGTGGTTAATGGCGACACTGGAGCAACGTTTGAATATAGTAACGTTGAGAGCTGTCAATCTGGAGTCACGCTACCCAGCCACCTCAGTGTGTACAAACGAATGCGATTAATTTGAGTTACGGATCATGGTCTTACTAACTTTGTTTGACCGCTAAAAGTAACTGAACTTGAGATTTCGTACTAGTAGTCTTTGTTTAATAGCTTTACAAGGCTGATTTAAATTGCTACTGGATAGCCGGATTACAAAGTATGGAGTCGTTGTCCACCTAACTTATATGCGGCTGTGAACCTTCTCCATTTCTCTCCTCCATGTCTTGCAGTGGTGATCTGCTGCTATGTAATTATCTTTCTGGCTAAGCACTCCGTTGATGGTTGCTATTGCATTCAGCGGCATAGCGTCACATAGCGCATTGTTCACACATAGTTCGATTGCTACACCACGCTGCTTGATGTCCATACTATTAGAAAGATTGTGATTGGATATCAAACACGTCGACTTCAGGGAGAGACTACTACGACAGAACGCAGCTCGATCTCCTGGACTACATCTCATTGTGAAATGTTGGCCTACTACTAATCAGCGGACCACCGGTGATGATGACTAGTGGAAGGTCGTTCATACCCACCAAACACAGATATTGATGCCGAAGGTGTTTTCTCAATATGGACGGTCTGGTAATAAGTGACGTGTCAATCAGTGCCACGACTTCGGGCGATCAGTCATGGCTCTAGAGATGCGAGATACTGTTGGTTTATCTATATCCCGTATCACGAAGCGTAGGATAGTGAGCAGCGGAGTGCTATAATCGCCTCCATCATTAAAACAGCCAAACTCGAGTAGGTCCCGGCGTCACCAGCCTCGGAGCCAGAGGAGCCGTCGAACTGATCGGCTTACCAAGAACGGCACGGTGGATGATACGATGAGAAGGGATTCGTCGACACAGGAGGATGACGGGATTACCAAGTATGTTGGGATATCTGTTGTTTCGGTCAAAGGAGTCCATGATTTTATAAACCCTTTGTCCATTTGCTGTTTACATATTATGTATAATAAATACGAAATGCGTGACTCGATCTGCTAATAAACTAACGGCATATTCAGCGAAACTGCACATTGCTAATCTTCATTCCCAACCTGAAACCCTGAATTGGTTCTCTGGAAACCACACTATTATTATACGTCGTAGGTAGTGGATTCAATAACCTTTGTGACCGTACTACACAACATCCCATCCTGGCCGTCGGCCACTTCTTTCAGCAACGACAACAGCGCATTTTCAGACTTGTCATTGTTATTTATCTCAGCCACTTCGTCCACGACAAGCTTTTATTGCGTTTCTTGGACTGCGAGGAATAGATCGACGAGGTCATTAAAAAGAGTCACTAATATCTTCCATCAGGCATGGGTTAGATCGCATCCAGTCTCTTAAGGTTGGACACCGAACACATTGTGATACGAGACCATATGTTGTGGGTTGAAAAACAGCTCTGGCGTAGTAGCATCCGGACTCCGTACGCATGAGGTTGCGTAGTTGTTAAGAGTCAAGAGTGTCAGCCGGCAGAGCTTGGAGACAGCTTAGACGTTCTACGCCCGTGACATTAGAGCACAAAGTCTGGATATATGGCAATGCAGCATCAACAATAGAAGCAGTTGTTTCAGCGTTTGATTTTACCGATTGAATAATAGCATTTTGGAACAAATTATCGTCAAACGTCGTCGCTGCCGATATTAGATTGTCCAAAAATTGTTATGCTCTCCGGGTCTCCGCCAAAGCCGGCAATGTTATGTTGACCCAACGCAGGCCGATGATCTTGTCTGTCCTCATTTGGTTGCCATTGATCACACCGTCGACGAGGGTAAGAGCGTAGAAAATGTCGAGTCGGTACTGTCAGAGTTAGATCATGATTCGCTTCATGACGAGGATCTCGATTTTACATTTATAGTCATCACAGCTAGATCCGCACGAGAAGTAAGTGTTACTCCATCAAAGGTCGAATCGGAAGCACTGCCTTGAGGGTCATCACCGCTATAATACCATACCATCACCGGCTTTCCAGGCACGGCACTCGATGCATTGGAGTGAAGAAATTGTCTGTATATGTATATATTCCGATATAGACAATCTTCCAGATGTCGCTGTGCCGCCAAGGATCTTGGTTGAAAACATCGACTTGGTGAACTGGATCTTAAATTGATACGTAAGGGGAGACTCCAGCACCAGTTGACTGAGATCATCCCGTAGGCATTTCCATCGAAATACCCATATCGCAGACACGTAGGGCTACACTTCGTAGAATTCACATATGACATTGAATTCAACACTACCACATTCTTGAAACGAAGATTCCCCGTTGGTGGTCCAGCATACCTGCAAACCTGAAGGTCATGTGACCGCGCAAGCCCTCGCACGTTGTCCCGTTGCAGCAAGCATTCACTCTCGGGAAGACAGAAAAATCTGCATCAACCTTGTCAACAAGAGGTGCACTGTTCGCGCATAGATATGCAAGACTCGTTTCTGACGAACACGCCTTAGTACCACGCCGGCCCCTACCAAGCAAGTCTATTCGACCTATTCGACTTTATCCCCGCCAACATCATCAACAACAGTCCACAATTCCATATTATCGCTGATAGCTTGGATCGAAAACGCCACGACGCCCGATTATACGATTTCGACTGGGTTTATGAACAATTCTGATCCAACCCACGGTCAGCTCAATACGTATCCGCAGCAGACCTTTTATAGTGGAGTGGGACATATGACCGAGGAAGGTAATCGGGAGTGTAAGGACATCTATTAGGTGAGTGTTTTGATGAGGACTTCTCAATATCTTATCCTAGTATCTCCGACTACTTGCTGTGTAGAATATTACGCTATTATGAATAGTGGTTAATAAATTTACTTTATTAATGACTCGTTAAAGCGGCACTTGAACTCCACAGAAGCCCCTTGCATTAGTAATATGTCACCGTTCAAGAGTTCATCAACAGCGATTCAAGCATTTAAATATAGGTAGGCATGCCACTTCAAATGGAATATCACTTTTCCTATCCATCCTTCAGCGAACATAAAAGCCTTCGATTATAGTTTTGTACTCGTCATAAACAGTTCATTTCTCGTTACCTCTTCGAACAATTGTCAATATGTCGGTGACTCCAAAAGATCTATATGCCATTCGCCCCGGTGAGCGCATCCTCGTTACAGGCGCCAATGGCTATATCGGGTCGCACGTTGTCGACGTTCTATTATCTATGGGCTACCTTGTTCGAGGTACCGTACGCGCAGCAAAGCCGTGGCTTAATGAATTATTCGACTCGAAGTACGATGCTGGTCATTTCGAGACCGTGGTCGTCCCTGAACTGAATGACAAAGAGGCTCTAATTAGGGCCTTGAGGGATGTTACTGGTATCGCGCATGTGGTACGTACAATGATTCATCGGTATCCCTCTGCCAGAACATCTGTCGTTCTCGGCTTCAACTTCGTTAAAACATCTTACTAAAGACACACAGGCGACAGACGTTTCATTTGACCCTGATGCCAAAAAGGTCATCCCTAACGTCGTCTCGGCCACGGAGGCTGTCCTGCAGGCTGCAGCAGAATCGTCAGTGAAGAGAGTGGTTCTCACCTCGTCATCCTCAGCGGCATTACTGCCACAGCCTGGCGTTGATGGCATAGTCGTGATGGAGGGTAGGTTCCACGGGCGATTATATAACCGGCTTGCGTTGCTATGATCTACAACTGACAATGTAGGTAGATACATGGAATGATGCTGCCGTTAAAGCAGCATGGGATGAAAATACCCCTGCAGATGATAAGCCGTTCGTTGTCTACGCAGCTTCTAAGACGGAGGGTGAACGCGCAGCTTGGAGATGGATCAACGAGAATAAGCCGGATTTCACCTTCAACTCAGTGCTTCCCAACTTTGCTGTAAGTAGACTATCTTGTTCTCACTTCCATTCGTCGCTTCTTTCAGACTTGGCTGACTCGTTTTACTGATCATGTTTCGATGTTTATATAGATTGGAAAGATCCTTCATCCGCAAATAGCCGGGTCAACTATGAAATGGACTGCCGAGTTATTGCAAGGAAAAGACAGCGTTATGAAATTTCTCCCTCCTCGTATGTCAATTGCCACCCATTGAATGCTCGTGTTGATTCTAAAATGCAAATAGAATGGCACGTCAACGTTGGAGACATCGCCCGTATCCATGCCATTGCCCTACTCGACCCCAATGTCAAATCCGAGCGTCTCTTCGCATTTGCTGCTCCCTTCACGTGGACTGGAGTAATTGACATTCTCCGGAAACTTCGTCCGTCCAATAAAAGTATCCCGAATCCACCGGAGGATGAACTACCCGATCTAAGTGACATTGTGCCTGCTAAGAGGGCGGAAAGTCTGCTGAGATCTTTCTTCGGGCAGTCTGGCTGGATTGAGCTGGAGCAATCATTAAAGGAAGGGATTGATAGCGTCAACTTTTAGACCTGTCTACTCAGCGTTAACGGTATGATTTGGGGAAGATTTTAATAACTACACCATGGCTTCGTTCTCCAAATGATTTGCTATGGTTATCAATTGCACTGTAAGCCTCTCGACTCCTTATCTTAAGGATCCGTTCATTTTCTAGGAGTAACTTCAGCGCTGCTAGATACAGGCCCTCCTGTATCAGTTGCTCTTGTAATTTCTTTAATTGAATACAATATACTTGATTGGATACAGCTTAAATCAGATATAGCCCAAATTACAATCAAGCTAGCAGTCACTAATATCAAGCGTTGGTGAGCCTCAGTGATGAACAACCCTAAGTCTATAACCCTACCCTAATCATAACGGACTATTAGATCAGGCCACATGGACGCCTAAAAATGGCACTGGTGACAATATCGACGAGGCCGAGGCGCTTCTAGATCAGTAAGAGCATGACTACGTACATACAAACTAATGTCGTTAGTGCTGCGCCGTCGGGGATATATATAAGACAACGATTTCTCCCAATCGATCAGCCACCCTTATTTAAAATCACAATCAACGACAATGTCGCTCGACTCGCTCCCCACAGAGATAATCCTCAACATCGCCTCTTTCTTCTCCCCGCGGTTAGACCCACTTAATTCATTGCTTCAAACAAATAAACGATTCCATTCAATTCTAGAGCGGACTTTGTATACGGAAGATGTGCAACACCACCGATCTTCGAGCGTCTACTGGGCCGCCGGCCGAGGGAATCTTGCCGTACTACGCAAAGCGATAAATCTGGGGAACGCGCACATCCAAACTCGCGGAGACTACGCTTCTGTGCGTGACGATGGGAGTGGAAGACGAACACACATGTCGCACAACCACAATGGGTTCCTTTTCGGAAAACCTATTCCGCGATTGCAATGGGATATTGACAGGGATCATCCTATTTGTCTGGCGACTCGCAATGGACATGAGCATCTGGTCGGGTTCCTGCTCAATGAGGTCAGGTGTAGTCCACATATTCGAGATTGGCAAGATTTTTGTTTATTATCACTCGCTATTATGGGCGGCTTGAGTGAGGAGATGATCGGGAACCTTTTGGATCTGGGTGTCCACCATTATGCTAGAGGTATGAATGGTTACTGCCCACTTCAAATTGCCGCATTCAAAGGCGATCGGAATGTGGTGGAATTCTTGCTGGCGAATACCCCACCGAGCTATATTGAGGAACAGATTCAAGACTCGTTTCAGTGTGCCTTGCTGGCAAAGCAAATACCGGTGGCTCTACTGTTGCTAGACCATGGAGGCGTGAACTTGAATTGTCGTCTGAATCGATGGACGGAGGATCGAGAAACCTACATGACAACCCCGTTAGGATGGGCGGTATTCCACGAGGATCTCGATCTCGCCAAAAAGTTTCTCGACAAAGGTGCCGATACGGATTTTACTTTGTCCACGGGACAACGATTGGCCATAGAGCGACGGGTTCTTTTCGACGCTGTAGAGACGAATCAGGTAGAAATGGTGGACTTTCTAGTGAAGCAAACCGCTAACCGAGTCGCGTGTACGAAAACGTTATCGTTGGCTGTTGAGCGTGCCTTATCCAGCCATGACCCTACCTCTGCGGAAAATAAGGTGGTAAAAACACTGCTGAAGAATGGAGTCAACTGTAATTTCGAAGAAGACGACATCAGATCACCGCCTCCTATTCCCCAACCTCAAGGTCCAGGATTGATTCTGTGTAGTTTTCCGATGGAGATCAGCCCCAAGCAAAATGGGGAGTTCATACCACCCATAGTCCATGCAGTCCAGGCCCGAAACCCGAGACTGGTACAGATTCTGCTTTCTTACGGCGCAGATGTCAATACCAGCTACCGACAACTGCGAGACACAAAGTCAAAGTTCTGCTGTGGGAGGATCCTGGATCTGGCCAAGGATCTGGGGCACCAGCAGATTGCTGATTTCTTGTTGAAATGCGGTGCACAGCCAGACCTGGGACGTCCTCCATATAAAGACTCTATGACATGTAGTACGTCTTGTCCTGTGTTTAAGAGAAGGATGATAGCACTGTGGAGGGAGAGGCATCCGTCTAAAATGTCATCTGTTGGTTCAGAACGAATGAGTGGGCAGGGGTCACAAATAGATTAGTACATGCCGAGTCAACCCAATCATCGTGAGGTTTCATTATAATTTTTCCAAAATCGCGAGCATTGTATTGAGGTTGTAGCACTAAAGTTTGAAGGGAAGCGGTCCTCCGTAAAATAAAGCTCAATCAAATTCTGCCACCGCCTTATAGCATTGGCCAATCACACAAAACTCCGCGCCAAGCACTTTCGGTGGTCACTCGACGACGACACTCCATCAACACCTCCAATTCCTCCATCGTCGCCAATTCAACTCATACCACGGTCAATTCCGCCAAAAGTACGCCAACCTCTCATACCACCAAATTGCCACACTAATTCGACCCTAAAATACAGAAGAATAGCAAAATGCCAACCCCCGAATCCGCCGCCTTCCTGGCCAAAAAGCCCACCGTCCCCCCAACCTACGAAGGCGTCGACTTTGACGACAACGTCGCAATCCACAATGCGCGCGACGCAATTATCCGTGAGCAATGGGTGCGGAGTATGATGGCACGACTTGTGGGCGAGGAGTTGGGAAAGTGCTATGCGCGAGAGGGTGTCAATCATTTTGAGAAGTGTGGGAAGTTGAGAGGTTGGTCTATTCTTTCTGTCTAGGAGTTTGAGTTTGGAGTCAGTGGATTATTTGTGAATTGGAAGGTGCTAATGTTTTTTGGGGGTGGATAGAACGATACTTGGAATTGCTCAAAGACCGCAAGATTAAGGGTTATTTGTTCGAGGAGAAGAACTATTTCAGCAAGAGCTCATAAGCGGAAAGGACGAGGAGATTCACGACCGAATCAATGGGCGTTTATTCTTCCACACTTTCGCACCAAGATTCTACGTTAGAAAGTTGTATTCTGTCTGGAAAGGAAGTCAGAAGGCCACTACGTTATGGACGCTATAGACGAGTGTTTTAAGGGTTATTGAGGGAGTCTCATAGTGTATTATTGTACATATCTACTACAACAAGTTTGTTTCTTTTTCCCACTATCTTCTCTAGATTTCATGTATTTTGTCCAAATATCCTCCAAAATAAAATCACATCAGACTTAAGGGGTATCATCGGGCGTTCTCAGCATCACTTTCATCCAGAACCCAACCACTCAGTAATAGTCGCTGTCGGTCGTTGCAGATCTCGACCCAGGAAAGCCTCCTGGAAGACCCTTCTCAGTTCCTGGGCTGACTTCATCTTCACTATCGTCTTCTAGCGCCAATGCAGACAACGACTGGTCTATCTCATCTGGCGGTGCACGCATACGAATGAGTTCGCTCTCTTCCAATGATGGAGGTTTATATGCTGCCGGGGCAGAGTGGATGTCCCTTCCAGAGGGAAGATTGGATAGCAGTGGCTCCGATGGTGGGATGGGTTGAGTGTTTATCTATACGGTTATCAGTAATGACCTCCTTGAGCAAGCAGAAAGACAATGTACTCACGGTATTGTTCATCTTAACCCACTTCGCCTCCAACATCTCAATAACCCTTCCCTCCTCTTCCCAACCTGCATCATCACCACGACCCAATTCATCGCCATGCACAACCCCCGAGCTCCCGGAGTGACTACTACTCTTCTCCAACCGTCTTTCGTCACGACGATCAGACCATCCTTTCTTCAATTTCGAGAATGCGCCCGTTTTCCCACCCGCAGATTGTCCCTCCGGTATAAGCGCCCTTTTGATCCCCAGTGCTCCTTTGCCTGCCCTCAACCAGGCAATCGCTTCACCAACTTTACCGCTCAATTCTGCATCAACGCCAAAGAACCGACAGGCCTTTGCGCGGGACACTTTGATTACATTCTGGACGTATTTGACGAGATCTTCGTCAATTTTAGCTGCCGTCGGACCCCCATTTCTACTTGCGCCCACAGAGCCCAGACCGCTGAGAGCTTGCTCAGCGTGCTCGGCACTCCGCACGCAGAGTCTCGCGAGAATCAATGCTCGCACTTTGGGGATCTCAGGCGCGCGGACCATCCACTCTTTATCATTCGGATTGCGCGCTTGAATACACGCAAACGTGTGCGCATCATCCTTCAAGACCGCTAGAAGCGTCGCTTCAGCCAACGCCAACGATGCAAGCGCCGTCTGCACAGTGGTATTCAATTGCGGCACATTATTATTATTGTTCTCCTGCTGCGTCGTCGCAATTTCGTCGGATATCGTAAACGACCGCGCAAGCAAAGTATGCGCTGAACCAGCCTGCAGCAACAACTTCGTCGCATTCTGCATCGCGAGCGCTTTCTGATCCGCCGTCGGCGTTGTGGACGCATACAATACCCTTAAAACCGTCACCCGCGCCATATTCGAGAGCACATACCCCAACGTCCCAACCACAAATGCAATCTCAAAATCTATCCCGCGACCTCGGAGGCGATTGTTTCCACTGTTCCCGGTGCCCGTCGCAGCGGCAGATTTGAGTATTGACGACAGCGACGAGACCAGCACGGGGCGCCATTCAACACTTATCTCTTCCTTGAGCGTGATATCAATACTCTCCTCCTCGCTCGCACCGGTGCCGGCGGGCTTGACGCCTCTTCCGCTCAGACCATCGTTTATCGCGAATAAGTACGGGATATACTCATTCAATGCATTGAGGACGACTTGCAAATTATTCTCGCGTTCTCGTGCGGACAGACGTTTGTGTGTTTTGAGCGCGATGCGGAGGGCGTGGCGGGCGGTGGAGGCGGTTTGAGGGAGGGAGGGGTGGGTGGAGGAGTAGATGTAGTTTTGGAATGAGAGGTGGGATGTTGTGGGAAGGTTGAAGTTGTATACCATTATAATTGTGGGAATATATATAGTTGATTAGATAGAAGTATAGATTGGGAGCAAATAAGTCGTGTCGTGAAAATTGAAGATTATGCTGTGAGGGGAATGTTTTGGTGATGTCACGGATAAATTATTCAACAATGGACGGAGACTTGGCAAACCATCATTCTACAAATACTGAAAGATATCATGAAGCTATAAGACGACTTTTGTAGGTGAAGACGGGTTCATTGATTGCACTAAAGTAGCTCGGTTGCAAGCAATTTCAAGTAGTGCTACGTGCTGCAGTAGATTCTTTTACTTCTGTATAATGTCCCCCGAAAACACGAGGAAGCCGCACTATGCTTCCAGCCCACCGCGAGCTTGACATCTAGATATCGGTTGAAGGGGTGAAATCATGTAGTCTTTTGTGGTGCTAACTGCAGATTCGCTAGGTGCTTGTTGATCGCACGGTGCAGTCAATGTGTCGTTTTCCATGTCCACTGTACCCAATACATCAGGAGCGGTGATTGATTGAATCAACTTGTATTGATTCGTGGATATCCGTCACGGGTCGTCGAGTACACGTGGGCTCGGTATCGACCGTGTTTCAGATTTGTGTGTTGGAGAGCGATCGTTCTGTGGCCAAAACATGTTGATCTTCTCGACAGAGGGTGGTTTAGAGTTGGTTTATAGCTTGGTGTTGCATAATCACTCCCCACTCGTCAAACTGCTCGGAGCACTGCTGATAGCCGACGACGATGAATCATCAAATGGTTCCCTTGTCTTGACCTGCGAAGCCCACTCGCCAATACTGGTGGCAGATCCTCCCTCAATAACGATAGGATGCTCCTCCGCATCCTTACCCAACACCGTACCCGCATACCTCGACTCTTCACCCGTCTTGCTGTGTTTCTTCTTCAATGCCGTCAAGTAATCCTCCTTTTCAAGCATATCAGCATCCACAACGTCGCCTTCGGTAGGTATGTATCCCGCTATTCGTCGAATTTCGCGGTTGACGGGGCCCGTGAACCATGACATGAAAGCCTCCAAACCACGAAGATCTTCTTCGCCGCGCCAGTCTTCTTCAAAGTCTTTGATTTGCGGTCGTAGAGCGCCTGCGTCTTGGAGTGCGAGTTGGATGTCTTGCAGGGTTGGGACGGGGTCGTCTGGATGACTGTTTGCGGCGTGTTCGGCGGCGGATGAGCCGAGGAGGAGCAGATAGCGGATTGTGAGGTCTGTTAAAGTATCAAGAACTGAGGGTCGTGATGAATGGTAGCCTGCTGCGCGGAGGATTTGGATGATGGGAGGACGCAGGAGCGCATTGTGAAGGCTGTGAGGACCGGACATGGTGGCGCTTAGAGGAAAGTGTGTTGATAATAATGATGTGAGATAGATGTAAATAGATAAATCAGGGAGCTTCCCTCTCCCAATAAATTATCGCAAGACCATGATCAATGTGTTGGTGAGTTGACAGTGAGCGATCGAAAGCGGTTTCACTTTAGTTGGCTGATTGACGGGAAAGACAAGCCTTGAGCTCGGGCCGCCAAATTCCCCGGCCTCACCTTGTCCTGCAACCAACTCCATCCACAACTCACATCTCTTCTTCAGCATCAACTACTAGCCCAGTGACATGGGTTGATGACAAGGCAAATATGTCAGAACCTACAAAACCAAAACTGAAAATCTCCTTTGCAGCAAAAAAGCCTGAACCGCCACCAGAAGAAGCACCAAAACCGCCCGCTCCTCAGAAAAAGCTTACACTTAAATTCGCTCCCAAAGCATCAGAAGAACCAGCCCCTGCCGCTATCGACACAGCTGCAACAAAACCAAAGAAAAAACGGCCTGCAAAGCCCAAGACAGACGCAGGACCATCAAAGAAACGACGCAACGATGCAGCATCTGGCGACGATTCGGATGCTGCGCCAGCCCCTCCAGTCCAAGCACCACCAACAGGCATCAAACGCATCAAGCTCTTGAACACCGCGAAAGAATCCGCCGTAAAATCGATCAAAATCAAAAACAAACGCAAAGTTGCAATTCGTCCATTGGGTGTTGGATATGACTCGGAAGCGTCTGATCTAGAAGTGGATCCTCATATTGAGGAGGACTTTATCCTGCGCATGGTACCGGGTGATGATTGCGAGTATGTCCGGCAAGCTATTAATGAGCGAACTCTTGATCGATCGCAGATTGGAATCAAACCGCTTACGCGCGAGGGAAGACGGGCGATTGTTAGGGTTCGCGACAGACAATATGCGGCCACACTCGTGGATCTTCCGTGTATCATTGAAGGAATGAAGAGCTGGGATAAACGCATGTTCTTCAAGTCAGTGGATATCACGCAGATGCTGCTGGTATTGGGGCCGGTGCAGAATGAGCAGGAAGCGCTGGAGTATCCTCTGCCGAAGGATGTGGAGGTGCTGGATGACAAGACTTATCAATACGCACATGGTATTACGCCACCGATGAAATACGTGAGAAAGAGACGGTTTCGCAAGCGAGTCAGTGCGCGTACTATTGAGCAAGCAGAGAAGGAGGTCGCAAATCTGTTAGCGCAGGATGAAGCTGCTATACGGCCACCTAGATTTGAGCTTGTTGATGCTACCTCTCTTTCTCGCGCCGAGGGAGTTGTTGACTACGAGGATGAATACGATGACGAGCAAGATGCCTATGGCGAGGCTGATTATGACATGCAAGACGAAGAAGACGGCCAGGCAGATCTGTTTGAAGACGAACTTGCCGCAGATCTGGAGGCAGCGCTGGCTGCAGGTGCCGACGAGACACTAGACGTGGCAGAGACGCCGGCTGCACTGGCGCCAGACGAATCCGCCACTCCGGGTCCAAAGCCAGGTGACGAGTCGTCTGGTGACGAAAGCGAGGAAAGTGACCGTGATGCTGATGGTGAAGAAGCCGACGGAGAGGATGAAGAGGACATGGATGAAGAAGCGCTTGAACGACGTCGCGAGATCCAGGAACAGCGCGAAATGATTACCGAGTTGGAGGGGTTGATTGCACAAGAAACTGCCAAATACGAAATGCAGACGAACAAGATTCTCAAGCAAAAGATTGGCAGACGTGTGCAGCAGTTGAAGCAGGACCTGGCGTTGAAAAAGGCATCTATTGGAGAGACCGAGGGAGAAGCTGCTTAATCTTTTATCCAGACTATGTTTACTGTTTGATACCCTGCATGTTTACAGACCGGAGTGCATCACAATGGAGGCGTTAATCTTTAGCATCTATCTTATAATACATCATCATTTTCTAAAGTATTATACAGCAGCATGCCCCGTCGCATCCCTAACCGCCCCCTTAACATCCACCTCCCGATCCGTCCTCAACTTATCCTGCCGCACCTGCCTCCTCTCTGCATCTACCCCTCCACCAACTTTATCCTCTTTGTCCGCATCCCCATAATACGCCGGACTTTTCGCCCCAACTTCCTCTTGTCTCCCCAGTCCAAGCATCCGATCATGCCCCGCCCTTTTTCGGTCCATCTGCGCAGCCGTATCCTGCTCAAAACCAGGCGTACTGGTCCCCACAGCACCGGCATGAACACCCGGCTGCACGCGCTGGTGCGGCGCAGTCTCGGAATGATTATCCTCCACGGCATGCGCAATATCGCCTTCGCGGGGTTGTTGCTCTATGCCATACTCTAGATCGACATGGCCGCGTTTTCCTTCGGGCTTGGTTTCTTGCTCCTGTTTTTGGCGCAATTGGGCTAGTTTTTCGTCGGAAGATGGGTTTGAGTCGGCGGTGCGATGGATTGGTTTTTGGGGTGGTTCGCCGTATTCGTGGGCGCGGACTGAGGAGCCTGTGCCTGAGGTGGCGTACATGAGGCTTGAGTCTGGTGCGGAGGGTTGGTTGGGTTGGCCTCGTTGTTCTTGCGGGTTGCGGGAGACGGGGTTGGAGGGTTGGGTGTAGGCTGTTTCTTTGGAGGGTTGGGGAGTGTCTATTTGAGAGGTTGTGTCCATTTTGTTGGTTTTGAGAATGAGTTGATGGTTTGATCAATTCTTCTGTATGCTGTACCTTCTGTAGTTCGTAAAGAGTTGTTCAGTTCAGCATCGCGAGAGAGTCAACCGTATGTTAAATTTATATGGCCGATGATATGGCAATGACGTCAACCTGGGTCTGCAGTGTGTGCAGCGTAATTGGCCGGTTGAGACATCCTCAACATCTTTACTGCTCCAAACAAATATCTCCAATTTCAATTAATTATGTTCGCATAAACCCTTGAGATTGTACCATGAAGCTATTCAGCAATGGAAAACGCATTTGATAAGCGGATATCAACGGCTATTCGTATCACTAATCGTATCAGCCGTCACATGCCTCGGCTGAAATCTAGCCTGTGACAACTTGCAAGCTGACAGCCTAGCTATTTAATTCTCCAGCTACAACATTGAACTACCAGGATAACAGCCATACCATGAACCAATAACTCATTCATTCTAATTTCCAGCAGAATAAAATACCAAAATGTCGAAACAGCTCTTCTCGATCCCCATCCCCTCCACCAACGGCAGCTTTACCTGCACCATTCCCTCTGACGCGAAAGAAAACAGCACCATCTACCTCCTCACATTCACATCTCCAGCCGATAATCGACTCATCCCCGAATTCCTCGACTCGTTTTTGTTGGCGCTCGACATTCTGGAACACAACTATCCAAAGGGTGTACTGATTACGACCAGCGGAATTCAGAAATTCTACAGTAATGGGTTAGACCTCGAGTCGGCGCTTTCATCGCCGGGGTTTTTTGAGAGGCATTTGTATCCTTTGTTTAGGCGGTTGTTGACGTACGTCTTTCCCCTCCAATTCGTTTCAACTGTCTGTAGAGAGCTCGGTGAGAAAGCTAATGGACGTGACACTGGTAGATATCCCATGCCAACAATCGCACTCATAAACGGCCACGCTTTTGCAGGCGGCTTCATGCTCTCCATGTACCACGACTACCGCATTCAGAACCCCAAGCGCGGGTTTTTGTGTCTCAACGAAATCGCCCTCGGCATCCCGCTCGCACCACCCATGCGCTCCATATTCATGCACAAAATCCAGGATGGCGCCATAATCCGCTCCATGATTCTTGAGGGAAAACGCTTTACGGCACAGGAAGCGCTAGAGGGTAAGATTGTGGATGGATTGGGAGAATTACCAGATGCAATAGAATTTGTGCAGAAAAGAGGATTGTTGAAGATTGGTGCTTCGCCGAGTTTTGTGGCGTTGAAGGAGAGGTTGTGGGCTGGGGTGTTGGATTCGATTGATAACCTCAAGGGATGGGATGAGGCGGATGAGGAGAGGGCGAAGAGGTCTGTTGCTGCGGCGGAGGAGGGGAAGGGGAGGGTGCTGAAGTGGGAGGGTAAGTCGAAACTGTGATTGTTTAGATAACAACACTGGAAATATGTAAATAGATCATCCTCTTCATTGCTCTTGTCTAAGAATATATTACATTGGATGAGCCTGGTCTAAGAGTTGTCCGTCATAGGATGGCGGGAGATGGTCATCTGTTCCGTTCTCTTAAGAACAAACGCTGGTCGTAGCTAGTTGCATCTATCTTGACCAGGTA
This sequence comes from Talaromyces liani, assembly GCA_022814505.1. NCBI lineage: Eukaryota > Fungi > Ascomycota > Eurotiomycetes > Eurotiales > Trichocomaceae > Talaromyces > Talaromyces liani. Next base: position 72,431 of record JAKLNL010000038.1, read on the forward strand.
ATGCCGCCATGCATAGCGTTGAAGAGCCACCGATCATCCATCTCAGTAATGACTCCGACATGGCAGCGCCATGGAGTCACATGTTATGTTTCCCTTCCTCCATAATCAGGTCTGTCAAGTCTTCCGCTCCCTTTTTCCCCTCCCCCCCTTCGCCGGACTGTCAATTCTATCTGTCAACGGCCTATACGGCGCCGCAACAAAATGCTCCGGCGCTCTTTGATTCGAATCCTGCCGCGGCACCCCGGCAAACGGTCTATTCCGCTGCTCTTCATGCATTTTGTCTAACGGTTCGCCGACAATATGATATTTCGCCCAATTAATAGGCGGCATGCGCACCACGTTTTGCGGTTTGGGGATTTTGCCAAACTTGTTTTTTGACTGTTGTTCCTCTTCCTCTTCTGATTCGTCCCCATCGTCATCGTCTTTCATGGTAATATCCGTATCGATGAATTGGTTATCTTGTTGACTGAGGTTGCCAGCTAATAATTCCCGCGAGAAACCCTCTGGATCAGCCGCCGCAGCTCGTTTCAGCTCATCTAACGCTTTTATATCGTTCAACGCTTTTTGTTTCTGGAACTGGAGTAACGAGATCGCGGACCGGAGGGCTATGACGTCCGCGTTATCGCTTTCTGATATCGGAATGGGGCTCGGCTCTGGTCTTATCGGGTTCGGCGGTGGGTACGAAGGTTGTCGCTGCTGCTGAGGTTGTTGCGGCGGCGGCATTACCGCCTGTGGGTTGACTGGTTCATTATATCTGACCGGACTTGAAGTCGCATTAGAAGTGTTATTGGGATTCGTCACAGGCATCGCTGTCGCTGTCGCAGCCGTCTCCTCTGTCGCAGGCGGTGGTACTATCGTTGCTCCACCGGGGATCGGGGCGAGATGCACCAACACGGGAGTCACGGGCGAATAAGGCGGTCGTTCCGGTGTACTTTGGCGTTCGGGAGTAGGGTCTTGAGGGATGTTATCGTTCGCGCTGCGATCTGACGGATTATCGTTATTATCCATCGTATAGATCTGGGTATTATGGTGTGGATGTGTGTGAGGATGCGAGAGAAAGAGTGATGGTAGTCTCCCCGCGGGAGATTAGTTATCTGATGGCCGGACGACCTGATTACATAATCTTACCTATCGATAAGGAGGACCAATAAGGCGCCACCACGGCATGTACGCACTTATAAGCTACTCCATGTCAGTACTTTATTTGGCTACCTACAATCCAGTTATATTCGAGATGGAATCACCCTAGAAAGACTGTTTTTCCTAATTACCAAGTTGGTAGACGCCGCTTCACTGCTAACATGTCAAGTCGCTCACCTCATCTTCCCAATTCCTATCGTGTTGACATTTGGATGCGCTTATAATGATACACCAGCATCTGTGGGCAAGGCGGTATCCAACTTCATATTATCTGCCCTGCTATTTTCCTCGCAATCTCACTCAGTTCTCTATTCATCTTCCGTCGCTAAACTTGAGCGGTTCTCGGATGATACGTGGTTATGGTGATACGTCCCTTCATAATCACAGGATGAGCTCGTTTTCTATAATTCAAGCACATCTTCAACTTACTCACACGACATAGAATTCGACCCGCATCGTTATACAAGCGGGCGGTGGCTTCGCAACGACCAGAAAGAGAGCGAGATGCGTTACACTGAATTTGATTTCGAAGCGCTTTGCGCGGGGATTCTTGAGCTATGTCCAGGGACCGGGTCAATTTCAGACTGCGAAAAACTAGAAGGAGGATTCAACCGTGTTTTCATCTTCACCTTGGACAATTCTGAACGCATCATGGTACGGCTACCATTTACCTTGGCTGGACCATCGCAGATCACAACTTCTTCGGAAGTTGCTACAATAAAATAGTGTGAGCTAGATCTGTATGCTCTCGGGATATACCGAGTGATGGCTGACTCATGCACAGTACAGTCTAAAACCAGTATCCCGATCCCCACCGTCGAATTCGATTGGAAGTGAATATATGATCATGGAGCATGCCGAAGGTGTTCAGCTACACAAGAAATGGCCAGAGATGACTGATGATGAACGAGTACGGTGCATAGATCAAATCTACCGAAAAGTGAAAGAGATGGTGGACTTCGAACTCCCCGCTTTTGGGAGTATTAATTTCGAAGGGAGACTTCAACCAGGCTTCCCAAAACAACCTATAGGCGGTGGCTTTTGTATCGGGCCACTTTGCGGATCTAGATATTGGGATTGCAATGCTAGCGAACCAAAGTACTATTATAACACACGGCCTAACCAGGGGCCATGTAGGTTGTCCAGGACAACAATTGCTTTAGTGAAGTTTCTTACGTTACCCAGGGACTGTTCTTGATCAATATTGTGATGGCCTTGTTGATGCTGGTGTTTGCAGGATCCCACCTAAAGATTTTGCAGCAGAGAAACGGGCCTCTTATTATGGTTCCGTTCAAACACACTTCGAGCTCCTCAAGTACAGACGGTCTGTACTTAGGGAAATTTCTGCAGACTCTCGGATTCAAGCGGCTGCAACGCCAACGTTGTTCCATCCCGAGCTACACAAACGAAATATCTTTTTGTCGGAAACCGACCCATCAAAAATAACCGGCATCATTGATTGGCAGTCAGTTAGCATCGAACCGGCGTTCTGGTATGCGGATGAAGTACCGGATTTTACCGTTCCTGATGATTCGGAAAATGATCTCTGCGCGAAGGCTTTTGATGCTTGCTCTCGCTTTTTCACTCCGAAACTAGCGGGCCCTAGGTTAATGGATGAGAATCTCTTCCGGCCTTTTCTCTACAGCTACAGAACATGGAAAGAACTAGGTTTTGCTGGCTCAGGTCCCCATATACTACTTCCTTCTCCAGATGAGCTAGTGAAGCATGAACTAGAGTACAAGCTATTTGTAGCAGCGCAGGAATTGAAGCATGACGTCTCGAATCTGCTTGATACCGCGGCGGATGGATGGGTCCCTTTAAATAAATGGGAAGCGACCAGATTAGCACATGCAGAATATTTCATGGCATGTTGATTGCGGTGTCAACAAATAAGGACCCTGATCCTGAAGAGCCAGTAACGGACGAAGCGGTTCTTAGATCAATTTGGCCATTTGACCTTGCGTCTTGATAGCAATTGGGTTCGATACATTGAAAACAATCAATCCCGAACTCTAACTGCGGTACTGCATCAATATGTAGGTACATGTTAGCAATGTAAGTGGACCCAGTTGTCCTTTGACAATGGACTCAGGGCTCTCACGTTACAGATCGATATCAACAAACTGTTCCGTCGCCGTTCGGTATCTGTTTGTCAGTCATCAAAATTTCGAATTTGGGTAAGTAGCACATCTATCCCAGGCTGCTTCAAGGACTGTTCTCGACTACATATATTGTATCCTGGTGTCACAGTTTCACAACAGCTGCACTACAGCGCGTACCGCCTCTATATTCCCGTAGGAATGTCTCATCAAATACGCATTTTTGTATGTTATTCTATCAAGCAACTTCGAGAAGCTTTCTCCAGGAAAACGAAGAATACTGGAATTGTAAGAACAATATCTACCGACGCAAAATCACCTCTGTCCGTCCAGCTGCTACACCATCAATTCCAACCAATAACCCCCTTCCCTAGAATACTTGTCTCACTCACATCTCGACTTGACAAGAGTAAGGTTGCCTGTCTCCCCACAATCCCAGACTCGGAGACTCCAAAGTCAAGTTTGTATGGAAGATGGAACTCTATTCGTCCCGTGCTGTGCTGCGGGCTGAGTTGGAAGGAATATAGTGGTTTGTTATTCTCGAGGTCTGTTGGGGTCATGAGATCTCCGTATTTCCTTATGAAAAGTGGTAAGCAAATGCACAAGAGAACCGGGATTTGGTGTCCGGCTTACTCAATTCGCATGGTGAAAGTTGTTATGTTTTTGAGAGTATGGAGAGAGGTGTGATCTGATGTACTCAGTGTAGCATGGGTCTGGTGAAGGTTCTCGGCGTTGCTGAAGGATAGCACAAGCTCGGGCGAAGTCGATGGTTTGACGTCTTGATAGGGAGATATAGCTGCAATTAGGCCACCGCGACTGGCTCGGGGATTCATGTCACCACACATGATTAATTATTGCTGGTATGCTGGTTGAACCCCGGGGCTCTATGTAGTAGACTCTCAAGTTGAGGATGAAAACGAATGTTGTGATATGCTTCGTGAGATTCAGCTCGATGAACTGTACCTTTGTAAGAATGATTATTGCTAAATATAAGAGACTTTCAAGGTTCGGTTTGCCAAATCCCATTGCTGCTCAAATCTGCTCAAATTGGGGCTTGTCTTGCTCAGGTGGAACACAGGGTACCCATCAAGCCCGAGACCATCAATTACACATTGTATCCAATTGGATTACTTTCGATTTAATCTAATACTACATGGTTTGCTGGCACCTAGGAGATCTGTACATACCAGGGTCCGTTTACAGGTAGTACTATAACAGGAGTTGATACGCTCCCGCCAGGTACCCATATCTTATACCTGCTTATAGAGAATTTAAACAAACTTACCGGTCAAAAAGTGCCAACTAATTACCATCTCCAAGCTTTACTTCTTTAATCCTGCTTTCGCATTGTACTGCATATCTTAGATGGTATGTACCGCTACCTATAGCTTAAAGGAGACTTCCCCCTGAATACCCCGAGAAAATCTCTCTTCGACAACTTTCCAGTTTATAATCTTCCAAATCTCAGTGACATAACCAGCTTTATTGTTGAGATACTAAACCGCACAGTTATCTTATCAGCCAATCCCCTTCCAAGGTGATTTTCAGGGAACTACTAACCTGTAAATAATATGCATGCTCCCACATATCCACACCAAAAAGCGGCACAACACTCTCATCCGGAGTAACCACCGAATCCTGGTCTTTAGTCGTCACGATCTCCAGACTCCTAGTCTTGTTCTCTGGCGGACCCTGATTGACGATGAGCCATCCCCAACCACTGCCCTGGATACCAAGGAGTGTCTGTTTAAATTCATCGATGAATCTATCAACGCTGCCCCATTTAGCCTCAATTGCGGCTTTGATGCTCGGAGCAACGGCGTCGATGTTAGTTTCTGCTGAGCCTGCGGGGGCAAGGTTGCGCCAGAATAGGGAGTGGTTTATGTGACCTCCGCCGTTGAATTTGATTTTCTGTTGAAGGGCGAGTAAAGTGGGAATGTCGTTGGAAGTGGTGGCGGCTTGTTGGGCTGAGAGGGCGGCGTTCAGGTTGTTGATGTAGGTTTGGTGATGTTTTTGGTGATGGAGGGTCATTATCTCAGCAGATATGACTGGCTCGAGAGCCTTGGTTTTGTATTAGCTGAAACTCATGGGGTGTAGAGTGGTTTGTGATGAGCTTACATCGTAGGAATAAGGTAATGGAGGTAGTGTGTACATCTTGGGAAGCGCTGGCTGTCTGATTTCCGTTGCTGTTTTAAGCAGAGAAGGAACGAGACCTTGAAGAAAGAATCTAGACGAGGTCAAACCCGGGGGTATCTCTTATACGTATCCCCCAAGTTTTGGTAACCACCAAGGTACATATTGCGAGGAATTGCCCCTCCAAGTCATTCCGACCTTGATTGTCCCTTTTCCATATTAGTAATCTTCCATGCTCAATAGATCTAGTATCACCTATTGGAGCACATTATTAATCTGTAAAATTCATGTATAGAGAGTGGAGTCTGGAGATGCGCGGGTTTGAGCACATTTGAGAAGATGGATAAAAAGCTCTAGCCCTAACCCTACGTGCGAGATACTTTCGCCTTCTCTGTGCCAATCACCATATATTTCATTATCCCCCATTAACAAACGTACATTCATAATACAGAATGTCTGCGAATATACGTATTAAACGCTCTTGGAGCGATAAAACTTGGTAATCCTATGAAGCCTGCTTTTAGCACCATGGCCCTCGTCATGAATATGGATTAGATTGGAAACAAACCTTGCCAACCCCTCCTCTAATATCTCTCTTTCAACTGAGAATATGACACGAAACCAGCCTGCAGTCTCATTATGATAGGCATGTCCGGATGACATCTCCACTCCGATTCCTTGAAGCTGCTGGGACAAATCTAGCTCTGCATTCCATTCACCTTGAGTATGGACGATTTCAGGGCTCAAGCACTTGGACAAGTCGATCCAGAGGAAGAAACCTGCGTTACTAGAAAATAGAATAAGCATCGGCCTATTATCGTTCTAGGCGTGAGAATTTATAGGAAAGACCTACCAGCCTCGTGCATAAGGGATCCCTGCCTCGTTTAAAATTCGTACCGCAAAATCCCGCTGTGAACGAAGTACAGCGCGGCTTTGCCGAAGAAAGTTGTCTATAAGTTCATGATCCTCAAGGATAGGGGTGGCAATACTGCAGGATATTTCTGAAGGCCAGTGAAAGCGACTAAAGCACAAGTTAGATACTTGCCACAAAATGCGGAAATCACACAGCCAAACAATTACACCTACCTGATTGAAAGAGCAGCCTGCATGAACTTCTCATTCTGGCTAATCAAACAACCCAGTCTCAACCCTGCCGCCGCGAAGTCCTTTGACATCCCGTACAACACATGAATCAGGGTTGGATCTACGCCTAAAGGGGCCGGATCAATTGACAGAATCGAGACAAATCCACTAGGAGAATCTTCTTCGTAAACCGACAATGCATATATTTCGTCGCTGATGAGGTGGAGTTGGTATTTCTGACAGAAACGCATCAACTCCTGTAGGGTCTCACGCGGATAACATCGGCCGAGTGGGTTGTGTGGGTTACAGATCAAGAGAGCCTTGATTGAGACGCCTTTTTCGCGCGCTTGTAGAAATACCTTTTCGTACTGACCCACAGCCTGTACACTGAACGGGTCATCCCCGTGAAAGGGCGTGTAGATCAGTTGGCAACCGGAGGGAACTTGGAGATCTCCATTGAAAGAGCCATAGATGGGCTGGCCCAGCAATATTCCGTCCCGGGGATCGGTCAGACACATGGCATACATTGCGTTTAGACTCGTTACGCCGCTAGTAAAGAGAATGTGATCTGCTGTGATCGAAGCAGCCGGGCGGAAGTAGGTAGTAATCAGCTTAGCCATGGCTTCGCGAAGACGTTTGGGGCCAAAGGGGCCTTCATTATATGTCAAACTGGTGTTGTCGAGGTGTGGTAATGCCTGTTTTCTTCATCTTAGTAGTAGTTTGTACTAATATCTATTGCTCGAGGTTTCACCTTTGTCTGAATGTATTCAAGGAGGACGTCTTGCATCAGAAACTAGGATCTTGTTAGTCGATATATGCATTTCTAAAATGTACTTAATATATGAAGCGTTTCGTATGATTATCTTACGTTCTCAGCATTGCCAAAAGACACAATACCCTCCTTGGTATCTTTGTTGTAGGGCTCCCTTGGCCGGAGATAGCCATCAGCTAAACCGGCCTTGACATACGTTTCACCGCGGCTTGAGAGCATGTTGCAATACTCGATATGGGGATTGCTGAAGATGGAATAGCTGTCTAGACCCGCTCCTTGACTCTGAATTTAGACGGATTAAAGAGGAAGCAAGAACCTGCCTTAATAAATACCGTCAAACTTGGTGTGGTGTAATGGCTATGATGTCGAATTAATTCAATCATTTCAGGGCAGTGCAATTCTCACCATGACTAGCCATACTACGTATGTAAAGATATGAGAAGGATGCGACGTCAAAGTGGGTTTTTCATCTGGATCCAACATATTCGGGTGCACCAAGCCACTCACAATAGGGCTACTAAATGGCTGGCCAGCTAGTGCGCCTTCTATCTACATGTAATGACTATAAAATCCCCCACTCCGAGGCTCTTCAGTGGATTTTTAGAGCACGTCATCAGTCTTTGACAGGTCTAAAAAGACCTTAGGGCATATATCTGGGCACCTAGATTTTCAGCCCAATGTTCACCCCTCATGATAGCTCATAAATCACCCCGCAAAGATGTTTATAAAGACCTAGCTTTGAAACCTGATGGAGAGATAAAGAACTGAATACACACAATCTTGCTAGTCACTTCTTTTCTTCTCATCCTAATAAAACACTCTTCTGGATTAACCTGGAATAAACCGACTAATCTGACAGAAAGACGTCTCCCACCTTTACCGTACTTAGAAAAGAAAAACAAAGAATGACAACACGGATCAAGGATTTCATGCTTTTGCTTGCATAATTTGATGCGCTGAGATATGCCGCTGAAGATTGTTACGTACAATCCAACAGGTATAGTAGCATATCTACTACGTATTTATTTTATAATTGCGATAGCCATTACAAAACCTTGTAGCTGCGCCTCTGCGATGGATATTCTGCCCTATATGTCAGCTGGCTGCTCTGCATTCTAAAGCCTTTTTTTTTCCTTAAAGAAGAAAAAAGGAGAGATAAAGAGAGATAAAGAGAAAATTGGTACTTCATTTTCCAATCGGATTATCGAAACCCAGCTATGTCTCATCCATTTAAATTTACGGCATCCACCCGATTCTGAGTACATCAGATGCGTTGCGCAGACACTCTGGGCCCTCATGTTCCGGAGGACATTGGAGACTGAATTCTGTTTGAAGACAATAGATTCTGTCTCCCTCTGGGGTCTTGGGTCAAATTTGACGCTCCATTGTCCCTGTACAAAGGAGCCACCAACCATCAGTTTTGGCCTGCTTCAAACGACAGTCATCCAATAATACATACCGGAGCGACCAGCCAGTCTGCAAGCCAAGTTGCGTAATCAATAAATACAGGCCCTTTACTTGGGGGGCATGTTTTTTCTGGTTCGTTCGAATCAGGAGGCTGGTGCATCTTCTCGAGATAGTCACAGATGTGAAAAGTGCCATTAAGCGCGCCAAATTCTCCAGTGTTTGCGGTCACATTGATCTGATATTCGACGGTTGAGGAATCCGAGATGTCACGGGTCAAGTTGCCTGCATATTATATACCTCAGTCAGACAAATTATTCAAGCGGATTTAAGAAACAGGGTAGTAATAATCACCCCAAATATAAACGTCTTCTTCTTCATTACTGGACACTCAAGCCAGATCAGAAATCATACCCAAAGCATACGGTCAAATCATTGTAAAGACATACAGAATAGGCATCTGGGGACGGTTGATAATACGCTCGATGGCTAGAATATCGCTTTTCTGAGACTCTGGGCATAATGTAACAATGGAATCGCCCGGTATGCCTCCATTTTCCAGTGTTAACGGATGTTGTCGGTCTCTCTCGACTGCTCTACCTAATGCAGCGGTGCATAGCACAGAGATGACGCAGAGTAACATGGTGGAAGGTAAGAATTGGGTGCAGTATGTGGTTAGAAACAAAGGGAGCTAGAGTGCAGGAAAATTGGACGAGAGCAGAGACGTAAGATCGTATGGCTAGTTAATGTATAGGGGTCGGAGAGCAAATCTACTCTGTGCTCCAGACCCTGACTGAGGCTGAGTCCCCGGGGCTACGTCATTGCGCAGTGACTGCCACGCGTTAGAATTTATTAACAGGCCCCTTTCCCCATTTGGGTAGAATATTAGAATACAAGCTGTACTTTCTCTGTACAGAGCCCAGCAATGTCAGGTTGACCCTAAAAATGTCCTTCCCTGTCGTGATTAGTCTGCTGTCATCGACGGCTTGATGAAAACAGGACACCGCTTCTGCGAGCCAGGTATCCAGGAATCAGACCAGCTTACAACCAGAATGACGATTACGACGAAGTCCACCATCGCATATTTGAACAGCGTTGAGCAGGACAACGTCAACACCCTCGCCTGGAATCAAAGTCGACACTTTGGACAGACTATCTTGCTAGATTTTTAGAACGCTATGCTAGGTGTAACGCGACAATGACACTTGCGGAATATTTGCCTCGCACACGGGGAAGCCTGAAAAGCCAGTTCATACTCACATAGTGCTTTAGATGTCCTCTCCAGATATCCAGAACACTGGTGCATTAGATAGACTTACAATTACTCGAGAGTGAACACAACCGTTGAAGTTAAATCGGATTATTTCTACGCAGCAGCGCCTAGGCGCCTCTGTTCATTAGTCCCGTAGGAGTTATGTTGGTGATACCAACTAGACCAAAAAGCAGCGCGCATACTAGATAATCTAGTATGGTAAGATATAACTAGCAACGAGGATCACATGTAATGCAGAGCGAGGGAGTGGGCAATGCTCCAACAAGTTATGCTGCGCAAAATTGAAAAAGGATCATCTCCAAATCGTGGGAAGGAGATCTATTTCGGGAGGCAATCACGCTGTATATGCTCGAGAATTGCACTGCGGCCCTCACGAGGAGTATGTATGTATCCTTGGGTTTTATGCGGTGGAAGGCGACAACTTGCCCGCCATTGTTCTTCAGCAATATCCCGTTGCCGTCCTGCTCAAAGTATGCCAGGGGCTTCTGCTTGTTCCTCTGCACGTCTGTAAACTTTGATGCTTCAACTCGCCAGCGTAAAACGTGCAATGTATCTGGGATACGCACCGGCTATTGAGACAGTGCCGGTTTCTCGAGGAAAGCCACTGATCCTTCTGGTATATCCGGGGCACCATTGAAATAGGTCAATCCTGGATCCAGGAGCCATGACAGAAAAGACATCTCGATCTCGAAAACGCGCGAACTTCCCTGCTTGAAGCTTAGCTAAATTTAGCTCGAAGATTTCCTCGTCTAGACCGATCGAAACCCAGCGCGAGTTTCTTGACTCTCTTCCTTCCGTCGAAAAGACTTGCAGACTCTTTTCAGCGTATGGCCGGAAGCCCTGCGCCTTGTAATTGTCCCAATGCAGCGATAATATTTACCATAAACGCAAGAAGATAGATTGTATTCGAATCTATAAACTACGTACATCGGCATCATGAACAAGTAGACCCTACCAGAGGTTCCCGAATCATTCACTTACCTCGTCTCCGGTCCAGTACCTAGCTAAAATCGACTTTGTACACTTTGCAGACTTCTAAAGCTTCGATCATCTAATCTTACGATGTGAGTTTAGATTCGGACGAGATAGCACTCGATACTCGGTGTTCTTGTTCTTTTGGAACGTTTTCAATCAGCCCTAGATGCCTGAAATGACAGGCAACCCCAACCGAGAAATCTCCGAAAGCCGACAAATGCTTCACCGCCTTCAAATGTCATGACAAAAAAAAAGATTCTAAACAAAAATATTTTCAGGAAAACGAATTGAATTGACTCAACCCATTGCATTTCAATTCAGTATGAAACGCAAAACAGAAGAGACGCATCAATCCAATGGCCGTTACGAGGCTAAAAAACGAGTGCTCTCCGACGACGCAGTGATCTCGCGCTTTCGTGAGGGTCTGTTTGATACGGCAGAACTGGAGAGCTATACAAAGAGCTATGCTACCTCTGGACCGTGAGTTCTCTTTCTCTGAAAGTAGAGTATGACATAGTGTCTGATATATAATGCGTTCAGTTACAAACATGGGGTTATATCTCCCCTGATTGCACCAGACCTTCTCCGCTCCGTGCGCAACGAAATCGAACAGAACCTGTCCTTCACCGAGAAGGAAACCGACATCTACAAGATCTTTCAGTCCGGCGATTTGGCGAATCTTGATGGTCTGGACGATGCCTCACTCAAACTTCTACCGTCCTTGCTGCAATTGCGCGATGCTCTATACTCTGCGAAATTCCGCTCATACCTATCCGCGTTGACCGGGTCCGGCCCACTGAGCGGCCAGAAAACGGATATGGCTATCAATGTTTATACAGAAGGTTGTCATTTGCTTTGCCATGACGATGTGATTGGCAGTCGGCGTCTGAGCTATATTCTCTACTTGACGGACCCCGACACGCCGTGGCAGGCTGGATGGGGTGGTGCGTTACGTTTGTACCCTACAACAACAGTCAAGGATGAGAACGGAGAAGATATCAAAATACCCAGTCCCGATTTTACGTTATCAATCCCACCGGCTTTCAATCAACTCAGCTTCTTTACCGTTCAGCCGGGCGAGAGTTTCCATGATGTCGAAGAAGTATATCACCCATCGGAACAAGATAAAGGGAAACAGAAGCGGGTGCGGATGGCGATTAGTGGGTGGTTTCACATTCCACAAGAAGGCGAGGAAGGGTATGAGGCTGGTTTGGAAGAGAGGTTGGCGGAACGAAGTAGTTTGTCGCAACTACAGGGCAGAAGTGGTGATGCCTACGATCAACCGCAGCCGCAACCCGTTGATTGGGACGCGGAACCAGTTGCATCGGATAAAGGCAAGGGTAAAGGAAAAGGCAAACAAGCCGCACAAACCGAAGAAGGAGAAGAACTTACGGAGGCTGATTTGGACTTTTTGTTGAAATTCCTTGCGCCTTCATATTTGACCCCTGATATTGCTGAGGAACTTTCAGAAGCGTTCTTGAATGACTCTTCGCTGAGTCTAGAGAAGGTCCTGTCTGAAAAGTTTGCAACGAGAGTACGAGAATATATTGAAAAGCAGGAGAAGAAGGAGTTACCAAGCTCGTCAGATGAGATTGAATCGAGCACAAGCTGGAAAGTGGCTCGTCCGCCTCATAAACATCGCTATCTATTTCAGCAACCACAGACTGGCAGTGAATCCGAGGCCAACCCGATCGCGGAATTACTGACCAAATACTTGCCATCGCAACCCTTCCGGAAATGGCTTGCTCTGGTCACGGGTGCGGAGCGTCTCACAGATCATAACATGTTAGTCCGCAGATTCCGTCGCGGCCAGGATTACACATTAGCCAATAGTTACGAGGGTGACGAGCCACGATTGGAATTTACGCTCGGTCTTACGCCAAGCTCTGGTTGGGAGAAGGCGGATGACGACGAGAATGAGGATGATGAGGAAGAAGAAGAGAACGGAAAGGACAATGACACCAAAATGAAAGATACAAACGAATCAGATAGCAAGGAGAAGGAAGAACCTTCTGTAGGCGGTTACGAGATTTACATGGCTGGTGATGACGAGGAGGCAGGCGATGCAGCTATCTATAAAGCGGCTCATGGCGATGATGATGGGATTCTGTTTAGTATGGCGGCGGGCTGGAACCGCATGAGTATTGTTCTCAGGGATAGTGGCACGCTCAAGTTTGTCAAGTATGTTAGTGCTGCTGCACAGGGCGATCGATGGGATATCACTGGCGAGATTGGTGTTGTTTTTGGTGATGATGATGAGGAGAAGGAGATTGGTGGAGATGAAGATGAAGATGAAGAGTAGATTATTCGGCTCTTGTTCTATATCACGACCATCTGCTTCAATTGAAATTGTACAAAGACTTGTCCAGAGACTGAGCTGGTTGTAGTAACCTTATTCTTGGAGATACCGAATATCTTCATACACACTACAATGATTCAGGTCTTATACCGGATCCGAGCAATTCCAGCTACTCGACAAGGCTGATCTGAGCGAGAAGAACGAGTATGTGCTTACGTACTGTCATCCTAACTCCGTGCCGTGCCACATGGGATCCTACGCTACTATATCCAAAACTGACCTAGAGAGTAAGAACGATCATTCCTAGTCATGCGTTAGGAAGATTTAGTCTGGTCTAGATTATTGCATCCCCGCTATCTGAGCGTTCTTAGAATCTTCGGATGGGGCAGCTGACCTCCCGAGCCCTAGATTGCTGACAGCCAAGATGCAAGCCCACTCAGTACAAATTAAACCTGAAGCCGAAAAGCAAAATTTGCAATATGTAGTCATGGACGGGCAATTAAGTTCGTACAGGTCCTACGGTAATCGTTTTTTCCATGCGCACTATTTATAGGCTGATAAGTCTTGTGGCTATGTGCTCTTCCAAGTACATTCATGCAGCCTTCCGACATCGTATAGAGACGGTGTGTTACATACACCCCGGACCCTGGGGCCATTTTCCAATCAGTGATGTTGGTGTTGTTACCAGGAATATTTTCAAAGCGTAACAAAAGAGTAGAGGTTCAAGCACAGAATTTGAGAAAAGGGCCAATTAATAACGATATTGTATCCCTAGGTGCAGCTTTAGAGCCAACATTACCCAAAATAGGTTCCACACCTAGCCGGAGCCAGACTCTTTGCATCATATCCCTGCATTGGAATTGAACTAAATATGAGCCGGACTGCAATTTTCGTTTGTGGAGGGCGCTGGATTGCGAAATTTGCAAGGCTGCGAGTCTCACGATATGCATTGCACATGCACGACTTATCGGTAACGTCGTTCATCTGCGGCTGACGCGAATAGTCGCATTAATTTACTGTCCGGGAGGATTGCGAGTTGCTTATAATGAGGAGGTCGCCAGTTTTCCAGAATTGTAAGCCTTGCAGCTGCTAATTGCAGAAACCGCAACGTTGTCCATCAAAATGGTACCCGTTTGGACGACTCTACTGCTATGGCTCGCTACATTGAGTATCCTCGTTGTAGCTCGGGTGCCCGCAAATGCGGCACTGCGAACTCGTAACAGTCCCGGAACGAGCGATGCAGATACTCTAGATACCGTGGCGAGAGCTCTACAGCTTGCCAGACTTCAATCCCGGGATAGCAAGTACTCTATGAACAGGACGTCTCTTGCAAACAGCTGGGTAGGCGCTACTCTGTTTAAGTATGGTGGAGAGTAAGTACAAGCTTGCACTTCTTCCATTAACTCACGAGCTCATCTTTTTGATAGAAGCAGCAACGAAACTACCGTCAATTCACACAATATCTCCTCGGAATACAGCGCCGACATCGAAATCATTTGTACAACCTGCTATGTCAATGGTTCCGTTATCGGCGACCTGACTCTTACCGGCGATTTCAACTTCACAGAAGCAGTAGACGGCGTGAAGAGCGAATTGAAGAATGTCACCGACACAGCACTTGACCAGTTCGAGGCGTACGTTGAAGAAGCAGCCAAGGGTATCGGCCAGGAAATCATCACTTTAAATGCTACCAATCTTCCCGCTTGGCCGACACTGGATGTTGGTTTTAATCTGGATAATGTCACTGGCTTGCCGGGTGCTTCGATACATTTTGAGTTTGATGATTTGGAATTGTATCTGGAGCTTGATATTAAGTTATCGGCTGGGGCTACGTATACGTTGAATTTGTATACATCTGAGACTCCAGAAGGGATTAGTGTTCCGGGCGTCACAATTGGAGCTGTTTTCAGTATTGATTTGATTCTCATTGCCGATGCGGAGATTGATATTGGAAGTGGGATTCATATCAAGCTGGACGATGGACTTGCCTTTGATCTGGAAATGTTCAATAGCAATGTGTCAACCGTTACAATGTAAGTCCTCCCCTTTTTTGGTCATGTTGTACCCCTTTGCTCACGCATTGTCACAGTCCCGGTGGTGCGTATGAATTCCTCCCGGTCACAATCTCAGGCGAAGGATCCATTCAAGCCCTTTTGAGCCTCAAAGCAAGTCTCGGTGTCAAAGTAAACACCCCCGACACCTCCGCCTACGCCTTTGAATTCAACGCCGGTATCGAGACCGACGTATTTGCATACGTTGCCGATTTCCTGCTGCAAGTCAACGGTTCCACGGCTGCTACTGATAACGGTGACTGCGAGTTGGCTGCCGTCGCGGAGTATACCTTTGCTGTGGGCGCAGCGGCTGGCGCGACGCTCGCAATTGATACGTCGTATTCGTGGGGTCCGTCGCCTGATACGACCATACCCGTGTGGTATACGACGCTGGCTAGTCTCTGTGCGGCTACGAAGACGGTAACGTCGACTGCTGCTCCGGTGATTACTGCTCGCGCAGAGTTGGGTCAACGAGATGACTCCTCCTTGACGACTACGACGTCGACAACAACATACCAGATCGTGAATTGCATATCTTCGGGAATGATAAACTGTCCTATCAATCTCCAGAATACGACAACCTATTCAGCTGTCGTAACCTCTGTTCTTGCAGTGGAATCACGCTCGACGGTGACTCTACCAACGAACGGCGTTTCGGCTCTCGTGACAGGTATACCATTTGGCTCGAAATCGCAGAGATTGGATGCGATATCAGGAACGCCGACGTCGTATGTTCCTCCGCCGCCGCCGACTAGTACATCAGCTACGGCATCTGCTACATCGACAGGTACATCGACAGGGGATACATCAGGGAATGGAGGTGGTAGCAGTGGAAAGACCAGTGGGCCTAATGATAAGCTCATCATTGGACTCAGTGTGGGTTTGGGAGTTCCTTTCCTGGCGGCTGTACTGGCGGGACTTTGGTAAGATTATCCCTTTATGTGTTCATTCCTTCTTCTTTTATCCTCACTAACTGTTTTCAGGTACTTTATCCGCCATCATAGGAAGTACTCCGAGGTCGCTCAAAAGGACAACGTAACAACACAAAGTCCGGATCCAAGAGAGCGATCCCCCGTCTCCCCTGGGATCACGCAGAAAGCTCCTTTGGTAGCTGTCGAACAGTCAGATTGATGCATTCAATGATATTCAGGAGGTTATTGGGCATGATGAATAATGGTAGCACCATTTGTAAAGTTTCGTTTACTTCGTAGTTTAATCTTACAGCCTGATAGTCTAAAACAATTCTCTCCATCATTATACATCAATTCTCTACAAGACCGGAATAAGAACAAGCGTATCCCCATGCATGATAACAAACTTTATGGAATAAGGCCTGCTGACATATGAAACATGTAGAATGTGCAATACAGTACAATATACCAGCCCTAGAGGATTAACCGCATGCTCCTCAGGTGCCCAGGTAATAAATCAAAATCAAAAGCATAATATACATCACTGATCCTCCGGCCCCATAGACTTTCTCCCCACACTTTCCACATTCCGTCTCTTCTTCTCCGCCGGTTCTCTCGGATCATTCTTAATCATCGAATCCGCCTCCGTCTGTTCCTCGCCCTCATGGGCCTCGCTCGTGGGACCTCTTCCGGATGACACTGGAGATGCCACAGATCTCGTGTCGGCGGTATCAGAGGACCGGGCCTCTTTACCGCGGGAGATGTTGATGGATTGCGATTCGGGGTTGCTGGATTGAGGGTTTGTGACGTTGGAGGAGACGCCGGGGGAGGCTTGTTTGGTTGCTACGCTGCGGTATTGGTATTGATATCTTGGGGCTGTGAAGGATGTTAGCGTTTATGGTAGAGGATAGATAGCAGAGTGTAGATGACTTACCAGGCAGTCTGCTGCTTTGACTCAGGCGCCACCCGTTTCTCAATCGTACCGTGAATACACCCATGGCTGCGTTGATCGATGTATGCTGAGGAATGAAATAAATATTTACAATGGAGATTGAAATGATTCAGAAAATTATTCGACACGAAGTTCTGTTCTGCATCCACGGATGTATATATAGTAGAGAGTCAGTGGAGCAGGTTACAGCGCCGTGAATCTTTGACTATGACTTCATATTGCCGTCAATCGATGAGACGACAACCCTAACCCTTACTAATATTCCGCTTCATTAATTCTTGCATTTGGATATATCATGAACCGCTTTTGAGTTAGTCATTATTTCATGGCAAAATAGAGAAGAAGTTGCAGAATTTGAGCCATGTTAGTCCTCGCTCGGGTCTTTGTATATCACCGGATGCCTAGGATTAGGGCTAGGGTCGAGATTACGCAGAACGACCAACATCTAGATGGCCAAATATCTATCCAAAGGCAGAGCATAAAGCGGACTTTAAAGGCAGAGTTCAATCTGTCTACTATACATCCTGGTCAATAGACTAATTAACTGCAGCATAGCTTGGACTCATCCTTTGTTTTCATCACGATGCTGTGCTCTGTGATATTTCTAGATTGATTGAGTCTTAGGCACCAGCAGCACATAGGAGATTGTGTCTAAAGTTCTTTCTCTTGCTTTATTGAAATGTGTAGACCTCTTTGGGAATAGTAAATAGCCATAGCAATATGGCCGCTACATCAAGTCTTGTTATCAGTAGTCCTTTCATTAGGGCTTTGATATACGCTGCCCTACCTTTGTATCTACATATGTAGATCCAGGGGGACGTCAGCATCGTGAATCACTTGGTGTTTAAAAAGAGTTCTTATAAGTAAGTAGTCATTGTTCTTAGTTTCTTCGGCTTTATGGTTTGATGATACCAGTCAATTCCCTATGCAGTCCTGTCTAACTATAAGGAGACTCTACAGCCCTAGATTGATTTTTTATGATTTTGACCTTCTTTATCTTGCTTCCTACCCAGCAGTAACCTACTATTGACGGTAATTCCCGTCCTATCTGTCTCCAGCACGGCGTCCCAAGTGTAGTTAGCTCGGTTTTCGAAGATATCTTCTCCCACACATAGATTTCATGGTTTCATCTTCGCTATCAAGAAAGTACATTACTTGCTACAAACTCCTGAGCCTGGCATAGTACTGATTGAGCCTTGATAGTATTTGACAAGACACAACGCGAAAGACGACCGCTTGAGAAACGCGTACCTCGAACACATCCTCAGACAGACGGTGCAGCATCTACAGTATGAGTCGACCACTGGAGCCATATATCCAAGAAATCAACCAGCATGGCCATTACGTTGCTCAAAGCACGGCACCAAAGTCACCACAGCTTCGGCCAGACAGAGTGAACCAGATTTTACTCTACCCTAGCTACTTCAATCCTCCTCATATAGGACACGCTTCCTTGCTTCACCATGTGTTCTCGAACGCCGGCGAAGATTTGAATGTCATTGCTGCTATTGTCATGCCCCTGGACGACGACAAAATTGGAATGGAAGGATTCCCTTTAATCACCATTGGCGGGTTACTTAGGGCTACACCATCCCTTGAATGACCATGGAACCAGAGGATTCTCCGAGGAAAGAGGGAGGGGGTTCGTCCGGTTCATAGATAGGTAACTACTTAACATCTAACTACTACATAGTTGAGAATAACTGACTCAGTGTTGTGCTAACGATAAAAACGGACATGGACAAAAAACGGGCAATGGGGAATGGGGAATGGGGAATACTATCTACCTAGAGAACGGCGAACGGACGGAGATGTCATGATAGTCCGGTGTTAGTAGTAGATTAGATCTAGAATAAGTAACAACTAAGGATATAACTTACAGCGCTAGATAGGGAATTACGTAACTCTAAAGAAAAAAAGGTGATTTGCATCTCATACAACGTACTCTCTAAGTTAAGGCGTATACGCTTCCGGCTTCAACATCCGTCCGAGTCAGCGGGGGAAACTATCAAAGGGCGGATATCTAGACAGGCAAGAAAAGCCTAGCCTAGGCCACATTTCGGCCCTTCGAAAAGGAGGTACAAAGTCCGAAAAAATATCAATATTATGCATATATCAATCACGGATCTATTTCTTATCAAAGCGGCTTTGAGTTTGAGCTTTAAATCATATTGCTTCCACAGAAAATCGGGCGGGTTGTGCCATGTGTGCTTAAACCATGGATTTTGGCTCCGCGCACTACATATATAACTAACTACTCCGTGTAGTGGGATGTACGTATTATAATCCAGATCAACATCCGCAACTTGTACTAAAAGTGGGCGGGTGCGAGTCATGTATATCTGCTTCATCGGATGGCAAGATCTCAATTCGGGGCATGGGTTGAGATAAAATCAGAGTCAATGCGTAAGCGCATCAAACGAGATTATTGATCAACTACCTCCAAAGTTGATGCCCTAGAAGCTGATTATATGGTCAGATACATATATACCCATCCCCCTATGTACCTAGAAAGATACCCAAGGTAAGCGAGGCGATATCAGATCAGTCCAGCCAGTATTCAAACTTGATGTGGTTCGGAAGGTATTTTGATTGATTTACTGTGCAGATTTCAATTTTGGTTGACAGGGACAGCGTGTTGTGCCAGGTGGTCGTGTTTGGAATGATTTGCGATGACTGCGTTTTAAGCGAATTGTTAGTTAGTGAGCCGAATATGGCATCGGTAGGTAAACATTATTTATTGAATCGATCTAATCCTGACAGCACGAGGTCGGTTGAATTCATATCAATTGCTACTACGTACAACTATCGACGGAAAGGTAAGTACTGTCCACTGAGTTCCTATGGCCACCTACCAAGGTAAATGAATATATACCTATCTAGGCAGGTAAATCTAGACCTTACTTATACCCTAATATTATTCCACAAACACTCTGACCATTGCATAGTTACCTACTTATATTGCATGTCATACATGCTCTGCGCAACGTTACACGTACACAGACCATACTCATCATCCGTCCAATACAGAAGACCTCGCAATATAGTTACTACTATTAGGTGAATGACAGTACTATGTATCCGTGTATGACAACAAGAATGACGGCAGTAAGTGCGTTACGTTACGTGAACTCGGTATATACATGGATGATATGCGATATGATGAGCATGAAGGAAGTTCTTACACACGGACACCGAGTATGGATGGCTACTGAACGCACCGATGGAGGACCAGAAGAGGTAGGTGGTATTCTAGGATTGATGTATATGTACGTAGTATGTACATGGACATGTCGATCCAGCCATCATGTACCTAAACTTGGAGGGAATGCTGATCTGGTACTGATTTACGTTGCTGTTGACAGTCTTGGCAACGTTTGTCTTCACCTTTCGTCAAGTGGTGAATGTACACTATAGTATTACCCGGTTAAGTACATACACGTATATATAAACCCGTCCCTAAGTACCTAGGTAACTATTTCAATCGGCATGAACGGCGAATCCAAGTAACATCTGTCCGTACATACCGGATCTAGACCCATTCCGATTCAAACATCTGAAGCTTTGACACCGACATCAAACAGAATTGTTCAGGTCGGAGAATATACGATGAGCGAGCAGACTTTCTCTCTTCTAGGTTGAGTAGGTAGGTACCTAGGTATTTTTCATGCATGTCGGATTGTTGGGTATTATCGGTTAATTAGCTATCATTACCCTGGAGAGGAAGGAGGGTGGTACATTCATATTAAAAAGATTTGGTCCATGCATACATAGATTGATGAATCGAGAGTCGTGTGCCATCCCTACCTAACCCTAATCAACCTGGCGAGATATTTCTGTAATCTGGTTCATGGACAAACTCACCACCTGCACCCTGCCGGTTTAACTATTACTAGTACCTAGGTATAGACAGATTACAAACCCGAACCCTTATTGATCCATCTAATGGACACCTGTAAGCAAATACAGCCCGACGCATGACACCAGCAGGGATTACATGTACACCCGACAAACTCGCATACCTAGCTACCTAGGTAGGTAGTTAATGCGATGCGATGCAGTGTAGCCATCGCACAAATATTTCAGCGCGCGCGTGCGTGTGTCCGACCGACTCTCCCTTTGTCCTCGTCGCACAAATCCAGACTGTCAGATTACTACTACCACGTAGTTCGCATAAATTGTTGGTCTTGTCTTACCTACCGGAGCAGGTAGGTCGAGCTCGGACTACATACATGACATGACAGAAAAAATAAACCATGAAAGAGGGACGGAGGATATACCTACCCCATGTTTCAACGTTGAGTTTACATACGTACCTAATGGATCGAGGGTTGGTACGTGCTCTTATTCCGAGAATGTGCCTACGACAGTGTCCACGGGTACGTGGAATCATGGATGAATGGTACCTACCGCCACGATAAGGATACAATCCATGAGCATTGATCAGCATGCAAACATTCGTTATTGTCGGCCAGTAACGTTGTACATTGTAGTAAGGAGTACGTACATGGTTTTTGGGTGGGTGGTTGGCTGATAAGCGACAGGAAACAGGATCCCGGCCAGTTACATTCCGGTGTTGGGGTCGAGTCACATTCCAGTGCATGGAGTTGTTCTGCACATGTGAGATTGAGTGAGGGAGTAGGTAGTGAGTTGGGTTGATCATGCCATGGATACATAGACTGGATTGAGGTATATAGGCTGTGCATGGACGTAAAGTATGGTTGTTTGGATAAGGAAGGTACGTATATACATCTCCCACTACGGAGTACTGTGTACGGAGTACTTCAAATAAATAGTGCAACGGAAAGTGTACCTAGGTAGATCATCTCTAGGCATCCAAGGGAGTCCCAGCTCGTTATGCAAATTAGCATAACGTACCTCCAGATCACTATTCTTCAAAGTAACCTTAGCTCCATAACCAGCAAACTACCCAGTCAATAACCCACCCAACTATCAACCGACACTTTGATAAGGATTACTAACGCAACAATCCCCCCGGCTATTGTCAGCTAGTTATCTGTCCATGCAATACTATACGAAGTAAGCATGCCATTGCCAATTCGAGCACGCAAGACGACAATCATACTCGATCGAGAAAGCGCGAAAAAGGGATCCAAGCCTGTTTGGGAATACCTTCTGGCGAAGAGACAGAAAGAAGGAGGGGCAAAATGATCTGCAGACTAGAGAGGTCTAATGTAGGGCTAGGGGTGTTTGCCATGTGTTGGTCGTACGTCGTCAAGCGATAAACACAGTAGCAAGTACTAGCAACTGCCTTGCTGAAGATATATAGTAGAAGGAAGATGACTCGACACGCGACCAGCAAGGCACATGGGTGTTCACCTGGTACTACGTACTGAGTACTCTGTGTACGTATTAAGGAATGCAGAATGCAATGATGGATGGATGCCAGGTGGCTCTTAGCACATGCATCCCAACAACACGCACGAAGGAATGTGCCTTGGAAGTGACAAGCTGATTGGCTTACCGCGAAAACAACCGAATAATTCGACCTGCCTACACTGTTTCCTACCAAGTCAAATGGATTATGCGGCTAGAGTTGCTTACTCGTCTGTTCTTACCCTGCTAAAGTATTCATTATTATCAAGAATCTAAACCACAATAGAAAAAGAAGTGCTTGGCGCTGCAAAATGATAGGTTCCTTGCGTGCCGAGCCAGAGGACAAGCAGCAGCGGGCTAGACAGGATCTCCGAGGAATTCTCTCCCAACTAAGATTCTTCTGAAATGCCACGTGAAATACTCCGTGTGCCGCGATAAGTTCATGGTTAGTGACTTTACTATAGAAAGGCTTGCAAGGTGACATATATGTTGTATTAATTGTTGTATCGGCAAGGTGGATAACCCTTGATTATGTATGTCGATGGCTGGTATATTTACTCCGAGGGTATACACTCCCAAAGTCTTGGTGAGAGCTGCAAGGATTTGGACTTCCGTTTGCGTACGCTGTATGGGTATGGAGTAGGTACCAAGTACCAAGTACCAGGTACCTCCTCGCTGTACCTTCTCAGCACTCTGACGATACGCTGAGGGTTGAGTAACCCTCCACGAGTGTCACCGTTTGTATCATGTATTTTCGTACATTTACCCACGTATTTGCCTGTAAAACGTACGATCGATACAGGAGTTTAATACACTCCGTGGTCCGTCCCAGTCAGGGCTGGTCAGTGGTCACCCCGGAATGGGCCTCGTGGTTTCTCAATCCGATTCTAGTTAGTTGTATTTGGTTCTAGCTGCTGATTGGCTTATAGCATACACTAGTGCACATCATTTCGTAATTTACAGCTGATTCAATTCCGCAAATATTGGACATTGACCCGAACCGGTTAGCGCGACTTGGGCCATGTGTTTTTTTGAGTTTCCCTAACATTTCGCCCACTTTGAGGGTACAAACTACAAACACTGTGATGAGTCAAGACGAGAGTCTTGTTTTGCTGAAGTGAGATCAGAAGGAAGACTGAGATAGTGAATATATAGAGTATACAATGGCATGAGAAGAGTCTTGACAGACAGACAGACAGAAAGTAAGGAATCTTCAGCTTAAGTAATGGTCATACTTCGACTAGCCGACCCACACGAACCAAGCCGACAAAAAACGTGGGCGAGGTTAAGATGGAGAGAGTAATGGCCCAAATCGGTTACCCTGCCTGCTCACACTCTCTGAACTTGGACAGGTCACTTTGTCTTCTTTTCTTTACTTGACTTACTCGACGTGCATCTCTCTATTCATCCAGTCTTTCCTCTGATCTCGTGATTGTCAAGTCAGGGCAACAAGGAGACACGACTCAGACAATCATCCCGACCGCAGGCTATCGACTACGACGACGACGACGACTATCGACTGAGTGTTGACTACAATCGATTATCACGCTGCCTTGTGCAGGTCAATAGTCCGCCGACAAGCACAGTACAAGCACTATATAGCGAGCATAATAACTGCCAGTCGCACCTCTTTCATTCCGACTTACTCGCTCACTCAATCGCTCCTTCCCTTTTTTCTCGCCCCGATCGACCACCTCTTTCTTTTTCTCGTTTCTTTTTCGCGACAAGCCTCGTTTTACTACGTCACGTTGCAACCCGACATTCTACTATATACCGATCTGATATTCGCACACTATCCATTCGACTCGTCCAGCCTTGTTGGATCAGTCTATTCGCACGCGTGGTCTGATAGATTCAGGTACGACTCTGCCCTACTCTGCCCTCACATGTCCCTTGATATTTTTCCAGCTTTTTGGACTAATTATATTGCAAAATCGTGCTAATTATTTACAGACTACCTAGTACTTACAGCAAGGGGAGTCTCCTTGATCTGCAACTTGGCGCCTGTCTTTTCCGCCCACGAACCGCCACTGACAATCCATCCCTTCTTTCTCGTCAGACCAACCCGTGGTCTTGATTATTCGACGCCTCCTGACGCATTCCAATCCTCTCGCGTGGTTTTATTTAAACGTCCCCAGTGCTTCACGTGTTGACTGTCGACACATTGATGGCATTCTTTGGACACGACTCGGCTCAGTGAACAAATCTACGTCAACGAAGTACCAGGACATGATATAAGAAGGATTGTCTGACAGCTGAACACGATGGAATCGTCTATTGCGCATCGTCCTTGGGAGGATGTGAAACCGGGTCTGCACACGCCTCCGGTCGTGACCTCGTCGCAGACTCTGCCTTCAATCTCTACATTAACAGCCAGCATGAGTGGAAGCATTCCGCCGGCTGAAAAATCACCAGCAAGCTCTATGAACACGCTCGAGCGGGACTCGGGCAACTGGTCTATGCCTCAAAGTACAAGTACGTTTGCCGCAGGCTGTACTCGGAGAGAGCGTACTGACTTGACAGGATCATCTACATACTCGCAAACAACAAATGGAACCGGCACGTATCATTCAATGTCTTTTTTAAACTCATCGCAACCTTCACCAAACCGTCATTCGGGCATTTCCGACCGATCGCCTCTTGGACAAGACTCTTCCAACACGCCTTCTCCAGCTGGTGCCAATCCTCCGTTTACACAAGCACCGTCTTCTACTCTGCCGTCGATTAATCAAAACTTTGATGCGCCATCACACCGCAACAGTATAATTGAGTTGCCGGAATCTCGACGAAGCAGCGTGGACAGCCGTATGAATCAGGGGATTAGTGCATTAGCTATCAACCCGGCATCGCCATACCACAGCACCAACGCATCGCAATCGTCGATAGTATCAGGCCTGCAGCGAGAGCGTGGTATCTCAAACGACTACACCAATGCGAATGGCATGCGAGGACCTCGATACGGCGCTCAACCGCTGTCACCATTAGGACCCCGGGCAAGCGATCAGCGATTCCCTCCCGGCCGTACTGCGCCTGCTATCTCGTCTAACCCGCGATCTGAAATTTACAATGCCGAAGCCCCTACAGCGGGTATGGCTTACGCCTTTCCCGATCCGGATGTCGCACGTTCGAGTTCTAGTATGACGTCGCAAGACCACTCGTTGACGCCGCAGGGTTCCTTTTCACGCAAGGGGAGTGTGGCGGAATCGCTCAATAGTAGTGTGTTTTCTGTGGATGGCCGATTACCCCGCGGGCAGCAAGGTTTGTTTGTCGTCTTGTCTCTTTGGTCAATACTAATAGTCTGCAGAATTGCCCCAGAACGTACATCATCACTCGCTGCAGCACAAGCAAGTCCGCGGACTTATGGGGGAGTCGGAATCGCCTAATGGTGCTACCCCGTATAGCCGTACTCCCGAGCTGCGGGTCACGCATAAACTGGCAGAACGCAAGCGACGAAGCGAGATGAAGGATTGCTTTGAGATGCTGCGGATGCGATTGCCTCAGAGCCAGAACAACAAGTCTAGCAAGTGGGAGACCCTAACTAGAGGTGTGTTTATATTACTCCTGTGTTGAAATATTCTTTCTGACATGTATAAGCCATCGAGTATATATCGTCGCTGGAAAAACAAGTGTCGACTTCACGACGGGAGAATAACGATCTGCAACGAGAAGTACAAGAACTACGGGCGCAGCTGAACTCGCAACAAGTCAATGGCCAATCTCGACAGCAAAACATGTTCGACCCTCACTCAATGGCCTCATCGTCAAATGGCTCGCCGACTACGTCGTACCCCACGTATGCATCCGGGATGGCAGTCGAGCAGCCTCGGACTCTCCCGCCGCTCATCAATGGTTCGGTTGCAGCCATGCAAGGAGTTCAATATACCGAGGAACGACGGTAACTCACGAGCAAGGGTTATCCTCAATCATGACATCATAACATCATAAAATCGTTTCAACATCTACCTTTTTCTTCTAGGATGTGACTGGAGGCTGGCATATAAGGCATATCTGTATTCACTTCGGACCGGAGTTCTGGGAGATTCTGTTTGGCTATCAAATGTTTGGAACGGAAACGTGTACAAAAAGAACCAAAATCATGGGCGGGTGCGTTGCGAGTCAACATTGTATCATGGAGTTTTGTTTCTGCTTGTTCCTGATATCCTACGGTTTGCTGTTTTGGATAGCAATGATAGCGAATGAATCTTGTAGTATTCAAGATACGCGTTCTACTGTTGAAGACATGGTATGTTGTTTCATGTCCGCCTGCTTTACGTACTTGGTACTCAGGGTATACTGAAGTATAAATATACACACTCGTAATCTGTCTCACTTCCATGATCGAGTCGCTAATTCAAGCCCATGAAGTTATTTCTTACCATTTAAATAGAAACATTTAACCGCCTGAGCATATTCACTAAATCGTCCACCCTAACCACGAATAGACTAGCTCGGAGATCATGCACTTGTTTATGTTTCTATTGGCGGAAGGACAAGTGGACCCAGCGGCTAGAGATGTCTCTATCAATTATGGCAGTGATTGAGAACCACTCGTTTGTCCTTTGGCATTGGGGATGAAACTCTTTCTTTTCTTGTTTGAGGGACTTGGTGAGTCATTGGTATGATAGTATGGATGACTCTATGCGATGATGAGTGGGTAGGCCACGGAGGGCCAATGGCGTCGATGACAGCACCTCCGGATGGAGGGAGATGTTACGTCCTCCATCGCATGTTTCTTGGTGTCTGAGTGCTGGAGAGAGTCTAGCCCTGAAGATCATCTTCTTTTGTCCTTGACGCCTTGTGATTTAAAGGGAGGTGTTGCTATAAATTGTGCATGGCTAGTGTGGTGGTTCTATTGGTTATTGGGTCTGAGATCTGTAACTCTCTAGGTCTTGCGCTGTTGGGTAGGCTGGCAGCTACGAAGATTAAAAGGTAAGAGGTTGATATTTTGCCTATAGCCAGATCTGGAGCGGTCTTTTTGTTCTCTTGTATTTTCTCTTCTACATCTCTGCATCTTGGATTCTGCGTTCGGGTTGTTTATTTTCCGTTGCATTGCATTTTTGCATCTGCATTTCCTTCCTTCGACTACATACACGAAAACGACTGCATAACTCAAAAAGCATCTCATTCTTTGCATACTGATAGACAATAGATTGTTTCGTTTACAAAGCCTGGTGCTTTGTTGTTTGTTGTTATCTGATTGTTTGTCAGACATTGTCATAATTCTATTGTTTGGCTATTGTGGTCTCATCTCATCTCATCATCTTCTATTGACTCCTCTATTGACATCACGCGCTGTGACTCTTACCACCCACCCGCCTACCGATCGATCGATACAGTCTGGCAATAGCTTCTCTCGCCTCAGAAGAGTAAGCAGCGAGAAGGATAGGGTATACGAATGGTATCTATCTATCTTCTCTTCTCATTTTACTCTTTTCATCCTTCTTCTTCATTCGTTTTTTTTTACGCAACACAACTTGACGATCTGACAATATGGCTTCTTTCCCACAAGGCAATGAGAATTATCGACCAAGAGGCAGGAATCCAATGAACCTCACCATCGACACCTCTGGCGACACACTTGCCGGCGCCAACAACAACAACAACAACAAGAATAAAAGCAGCAACGACCTGCAACCACCACCTCAGCCACCTCAGCAGAACAGATTTCCGCTTAATTCGCCTATTACAGCTGAGATTCCCAGTCCAGAGCATTCCAGCGGCAGCGAAACGGGCTCAAAGCCAAAGCCGAAGCTCGTCAACGCTGGTATTATTGGCAGCGGCGGTATTACCGGGGAGGGGTTGGATTTACATGCTGATTCGGCACTGTCGAAAACACAGTTTGAGCGTACGCTGCGTGAGAGGTTAGAGTTGGGAAGTAAGACGGCGCAGGATATGACTTCTACTTCTTCTACTCAACAACAACAGAAGAGGCTGGCGGGACTGCATCTAATGACTGAATTTGGGAGGGATGATCCTCAGAGTGAAAAGGGGACGTTTCTGGATCTGAGTGATTTGAAATCTATCGCCAACGCAAGGGAAAAAGAGAGGTTGAGGGAGTATAATTCATCGTCGCAGTCGTTGCAGCAGCCTGTTCAGGAGAGGGCGGAGGAGTTGTCGCCATCTGATAGACCGATTATGATTGGTTTGACGGTGCCGTTTGATGAGTCGACGCCACGTTCAGCAGCTGCAGCTGCAGCAGGGGAGACGATTGATAGCGCTTCATCGCGCACACCCGCTACACCCTCGATAGTCATTACACCTGCACGAGAGCATCCACCATGGCACACGGACATGCACATGGATATGAGCACCAGTCCCGAAATGCTTCACAGACCTCGCGCAGCGTCAAGTATCTATTCACAACCTTCGCCAAAACCAATGCATGACGAGGACGCGCCGCCTGTGCCTGCTATACCCGCTTTTCATTCTGTCGCCTCTTTTCAACGTGCTATTTACGATCAACGGCCCGTGTCGGCGGGTACAGAGTTTGAAGGCGAAGAGCAGGTTTCGTCTACAGAGAAGGAGTCCTCTCCAACCACGACGAGAAAGAATATGAAGAAGAAACTCCTCCACAAACTGAGCGTGAACACCTCCGACGCGAATAGACCTGAGTCTCAGGGGTGGTGGACATATCTCCTTTCCCCATTACTCAGTCGCTCGAATACAGTTAGTAGTCGACGCACGGCTCTGAGTCCTCAGCAACACCAACAACGATCCGCTCGTTCGCCGTTGTCGACTGTATCGTTTAGTAAGGCTTTGTCACCTCATCAGCCGACAACTGCGACAGAAGAAGGAGAGAGCTCGAACTGGTGGGACGACGAAAAGATAGCCATTCCGACTGAAAAATCGCATTTCTCGCCTGATACCCCGGAAGATATGACGAGACACGTTCAGCCTATTGGATGGGATATGCCGTTTCTCAATGAACACGTCACCACCATAAACCCAAACACAACCAAAGCACTACCCGAAGATGAGAAAGCGGAAAAAACTCAAAGCGTCTTCCAAATCGGCGATCAGATGGTGCCAGACTATGAATTTCACGGTTCACGGGCAGAGTATTACCAGGCCAGTGCGCATGATCTACATGATAAGGAGAATCCGTATTTCGAGTGTATTAATCATGTCTGCTCGATGACTTCTGCGAAACGGAGGGCGGAGATTGAGGCTGCTGAGAAAGAAGCGGAAGAAAAATTGATGGCGGAAGCGGAGAATCAGAAGGGAGGACTTGCGGTGTTTGTGTTCGATTCATCAAGAGACGCGAATAATCCGTTCATTGCGTTTTTGGAGGCGCGGGGAGATGTGAAGGAGGTTGGTGTTGATGGGGATGAGGATGCCAAAGAAGAAAGGGAAGAGGATGGTGTGAAGAGAGAGATTGAGGGCGAGGAGGTGGAAAAGACGGGATCGAGTAATGCGAGAGAGTTGCTGTCGTTCGATAGCAGTGACGAGGATGAAGATGCGCCGTCTGATCCAGAGAAAGGACATACAACCTCAAGAAGGTTGAGTCATTCTCCTGGTTTGGGTTCAACTTCGAGATCTGTTGCGTCGTTTTCTCCTCCGCCGCGTTCGCGTTATGAGCCATCTGTGTCGCTGCCACTACCTGTTGAGGAGAGAGGTTTCTCTCCCCCTCCGTCTGTCAGCTATTCAAGGGGAATGAGTCCATCGCCTGCTCTGGCTCCGCTATCTGCACCAGCTCCTACATATGTTCCTCCCGCTCCAGCGCCTGTACCACCTCCAGCACCAGTTCCAGCTCCTCCGCCGGTGCAAATGCCGATGATGCCACCACCTCAACCTCGCGCCTTTTCTCCAGAACCAGTGCCAATGCCAATGCCACCTCCAACCCAACCTCGTGCTTTCTCGCCTGAACCAGTACCTATGCCAATGCATCCACCACCTCAGCCTCGCGCTTTCTCGCCGGAACCGGTAGCAATCACAATGCCTCCTCCGGCACCAGTTCCAGCTCCGGCGCCTCCTCCGCCTCGTGAACCTGTTCCCATGCCAATACCAGTATCGCGATCGCCGCCTGTGGATGAGCGGGCAGAAGTTGCGATGCCTCCGCCTCCTCAGCCTCCATCAAATGACGCAACTCGTGGAATACCAGGTGGTTACCAGTGGGAACCGGCTCCGGTTCCGCGAGCAATGTCTCCTAGACCGACGAGAGTTGCTTCACCGCCAATGCCACCATCAGCGCCAATGTCTCAAGCAAGGGAGGCTGAAGACTCAGCTACCAGACCGGGACTAGAACCAGAGAGAAACGCAGAACCAGCACCAATTTCTCGACCAGCACCGTCGTTCAGTCGACCAGGTCCGTTCTCAGCACCGAGACGCGTCCCTCAACCACCTGCTCCTGCTGCATCACAGCAGACTGCCTCAGACGCTCCGGCCGATGACTCAGACGCCGAGTCTGTGTTGCCGCCCTATTCTCGAAACGCTCCTGGTCAACCCGGTCTTCCTACCTACAGCGCACGCGATCAATCCGAACAACGTGATCGAGCCCCAGTCGCACCAGGACCAGTCTCCCCTGGTCTGCAACAAGCGATGACAAGTCGTGGCGGCATACCAATGTCTGACGCCAGCCAACGCACTCGTGAAATGGACTTCAACGATGCAGGCTCAATATCTCGACCCAGCGAACCAAGAACAATCATCAACGTCCACCACTACTACAACGGCGAACACGCACGTGACGCACCTGAACCACCTCACCCAGGAAATCAGTTCGTCTCTGAGGCTGATCTCCAATCTCGCGACGAAAACGAAGCTCGACGCCAACGGCTCGAAAAGGAAGACAAAATTGCGAAAAAGCTTGGTGGTTTCTGGCGTGGAAGAGGCTGTATTCCTGAAAAGGGATGTTTCGGACGTGATGGTCGTGCCGGACGTAACCGCAGACGTTGGTATGTGGCTACCATCGCGTTTTGTATACTGGTTATTGTCCTATCGATTTCCCTCGCTACGACGCTCACGCGCAAAGGGGATAGGATGTCCGTGGAATCGGAATGGTTGAATATCACTGGTTTCCCGCCTATCCCGACTGGAATCATGACTGTTGCTGGACCAGCACCAGCCGTGGAGAGAAGTAGTTGCATTGCGCCAACTTCGCTCTGGAGTTGCGCTCTACCGCCTGAACAACAATCCAGCAACGCGGGAGGATATGCACCTGACGCACCCAATTTCAGGATCGAGATTCGCTTTCGCAACGATTCTTCGCTATTGCCGAATAGCACCGCAAGCAATTCAACGACGAAAAGGTCTTGGGCAGGGATTTTCCGAAGAGATGACTGGACTGCGTCACCGTCTCCGCCGAGATTGATAGATCAGACTTTTCTGGGGAATACAACGGATAATATTACCACACCATTTCAGGGAGAGGATACACCGTTTTATATTACGTTTTTGTCGCCGGTTGATGTGGCGAATGCGTCGGCGGAGTATGTCAAGAGGGATGTTGTGTCGAGTACGGCGACGGCGACGGCGACGGGAACTGCGACTACTCACAGTGCAACTGGCACAGGAACTGGTACAGCCGCCGGCACAGGTACAAAGACAAGCATCAAAACCGCCACCGGCACAAGTACAGCAACAGGCACCTCAACCCCCGAAATCGACGTAGGAAAACTCATCCCCGCCCCTGATCTGGCATCCGACGGCACTGCAGCAGCAGCAACATTGTACCCCTTACCCGTCCAACAACCAATCAAACTCTACAACCGCGGCTTACCCACCGAACACTACGGTTTCTTCACCTACTTCGACAAGAGCATATTCCTTGCCTCGGACGCATCTATCACCGGCGGCTCCACAGACACCGACTCGCGAGACGCAAATGGTGGTAGCACACAGACAGAAGCAAGTGTTCGCTGCACATGGTCTCAGACACGGTTCCTAGTACAGATCTGGACCCAGCCACAGAATGTGACGCACATGAGTCTCAGCTCTATTACGAATACGACTGCTACTTCTTCTTCCTCATCAACGGCGTCAGCAGCATCATCAACCGCGACATCCAAATCTTCAAGCGGGTCTGTAGCTACCTCCTCAGCAAACAACTTCACCTCCCCAGGCTCATTCCCTTACCCAATCACAATCACAATAGACCGCCACGGCGGCATCGCCACCGAAAAACTAGCATACTGCTACGGCCTCCAACAACACAACTCCTCTTCCTCCTCATCATCTAGCTCAGTGGCAGGACCGTATTACAACCTCACAAACCCGAAACTGCAAGCCGAACAACGCGATTCAGGAGGATCAATTGTGCAACCTTCGCCAGATTATTTTGTTCTCGCGGCGGCGCTTGCGCAGGGCGTGACCGCGGATGAGGAGAGTCCCGTTGATGGCGGTTCGGGGGGTTGTATGTGTGAGTGGAGGAATTGGGTTGAGAGTCATTGATTTTCATTTGTAGTTTTCTTCTTGTTTTGTATTCATGGGGGGTGCATATATAGGCGTTTTGACTTGTTTTTTTTTTTTTTTGGAAAGGGGGGAGAGGTGCATTGCGTTGCGGTTGCCTTAGGTGCGCTTTGCATGTTAATATGGGGATGTATTTTGCTAGTTACTTCGCTACGATATGTATGGTCTAACTCAAAAAGTGTACTGAAAATGAATGTATGTCTTATGGGCAATATCATAATAAGACTTTGTTTTGATTAAACGGTTGAATGTTCTTTCCTTTTCTTTCCTTTTTCTTGCTGCTTGTGGTCTTCTTGAGAGGGTGCCGGAATAGGAAATAATAAGAACATTTCCGTTTTCGGAAGGAGGTGGCCTGATTCGGGAAATGGGCAATATGTTGAGAAGATGTCCACATTCTTAGTGTCGATAACATAAAATGAAATATATTCTCCATCGCCATGAGATAGAATGGAAAATATGCACTGAATACGGAGTAAGACCGGCCAGTTTAATACTATAAATTTCCAATCACGATTCCTGGCTAAACCATCGATGCTGGAGCGACTCTCTCGCAGATATCCTCTTCGTCGGGTCTAGACTATAGTCATCTTGCCCACGAGGGCCCTCAGCTCTGGCTCCACATATCTCCAACTCTGAAACGGTTGTCGAGGATTCCCGGGACTGAAGCTGTTGGCGAGATCGATCAAGCACTCATAGAATGGATTTTCTGTGCCTATATGTTCGAGGAGCCTATTGAGACCATCTTCATCCGCGAAATAAGATATATGCAGACCAAGTATGTAGCGCCACGACTCTACTGAGTTCATTTCGTCGTTGCTGACGCGGAAGACCATTTCGATTACCATAACATATATCGTCTTCCATAAAGAATCAGCAATATAAGCGGCAGGTTAGTAGAATCAAATCATACCATAATCTATCAACAAGGCCACGCAAAGTGTCTCGAAGTACTAATATGTCCCCTTGTCTCTTTGGGCAGTTTTTTCTGGCTCAAATGAAGTAAATCTACCGACAGAAATGGATAGATGAAAACTTCACGTTCTCGGATGGTATCGACAACAGCTCGCACGTTTGGGGAAGTAGACAGTGACTTTTGCAGTTTTAGTTGGTACTTGTATTCTCCTTGGATCATATCCTTCACAATGTAATTCTTTCCTTCGGAGCTTTTGCGACATATGGTTTTAGCAATGTTGTGGTTCCACATTGGACATTAAATCGACTTACCTCGCTCGGTATACGCATAACAGAGGCTTTCTCCGTTTTGCAAGGACTTCTTCAACCTTATAGGCTTTTCCAGAGTCACTCTTAAGCATCGTGCCTAGGCTGAGAGGCTCTTTGTTGACCTGTGTGGACGACATCATGTATCGTGGCGGTTTTCGCTGTCTGAAGAGGGAGATCTGGGATCGTGATAGTCGAGTAAAAGACATTAACTTTAGACCAGGACGAGGGACTTGAGGTAACACCGCGTTCAACAGGAAGATAACTACTAGACGCGCACTGTTTTCAAAGCATGAATTAGGTGCATGTTTGATCGTACGGATTGATCTCTGGCTGGACTACCTAATGCTGCCAAGAATCTGTGCACGTCTTACCTGCCGGACACTGCGAAAAGTCCCCAAAACCCCTCTGCCCCGCGCGGAGCCTCATTTCCTTTTCATCTGAGGAAAACGAGGCTCACTCAGATCTGTATCCAGAATAGACATCTTTAACTATCGCTTGCTGAAACTCTCTTCTGTAGAGCTAAGCTCAGTTTGATCTCCTTCGCAAACGAACATCCCCCTCGTCATATCAGGGAATACCATCAGGGAACATGATAGGTCCTCAAAGCTACCCATATTTAGAGGTTTGGAATGGCAAAGTACGCTCATTATGATACCATCTCACCGCTACGATGCATATTCTCTTTCTAATCCGGCACAGGAAGGAGATAGGGAAAGCAAACAGATCAGAGAAGGGGCGTTACAAGAGAATGAGATCATTGAGTGGGCTGAAAGGGTAATATGTGCATATGTATCCATTCAGCCATCTCAGTCTGCTAACCGAGACTATTATTTAGAATGACTTAAGATATACTTCTGATCAGTCACTGGTTACTCGGGTGTTGTAAGAAATACCTCCAAGTTTACAATAAGGTATCCTTGACTCATTTACATAACAGATTCTACCCCGATTTCTACAATGAGACCAACGCCTCTCTCCAGACTCTGCAACTCCTGGCCAACTGTTGGAAGATCCCATCTTCGTTTCTTCGCGCTTGTGACTCTCCTGTCTCTATTTGCTACGTTACAGGTGATATGAGATCTCAGGTAGATGGCTCTATCTCAAGTATGCCCTAACTAGTTTCATTATAGAGCGTCAGACCGTAGAATCTGCACTAACGTATAAGTAGCTTTGCTATTACAACATAACCACGGTGGCTATTGGCTCTTTTGTCTCGTCATGTGCCATGATACAGCAGCTCATTTAACGAATGTACTGATCCTAGGACTCGCGGAAAGATATATTGAGGTTTTAAACTTGTTAATAAGAACTTCTCACGACTGGGTGGTAGACATGTCACTGATCCCATTAATTCTTGTCGAGCAGTCTATGGAAACAATCGCTCTTACGCTTTCAAGGGCCCGTACCGAACTCTCACAGGTCGAGAAAGAAACCGGCATGCACAATTACTATATTCGAGAAGAATCAAGCGCTCCCGATGAACCTATTTTGAATCTCGAAAATGTTACAAAGCGACTTACTGTTCTATCTGCTGAATTCGCACATGTCGATCTTGTGTGTAACACACAGTTGCGTTTTTTGGACAAAATATCTGAGTGGGAAGACAAGACTTGGAGCACTCTTCGCGAGGCCAGTTCTAATGATCGTAGAGGTCTGCAACACCTCTCCGACAGATACGAATATGCGAGAGCCACTTTAGTGTCATTGTTGGCTCATTCAGAATATTCCCAGAAACGTACTCAGTCCCAAGTGCAGACTGTACGTAAAGTGTCCTACAGTTATGTTTTGGGGCCAAGATTAATGAAAATAGGTATACAGTCTCATCGGTCAACGGGATAATCAGCTTAACTTCTCTGTTGCTGAGGCCCAAAGTCGACTTACCCAGCTTTCCTTGCAGGATAGTAAAGCCATGAAGAAAGTCGCAGAAGACTCACACCAGGTCGCCTTACTTACTCAGAAAGATAGCGGTGACATGCGTGTTATTGCTGCTGTTACTTTAATATTTCTTCCAGGAACATTCACAGCTGTAAGAGCGGAATAATAACAATCCCCTTAAAACACCGTTTACTGAGTCACTTCCTAGACCGTGTTTAGCTCAAGCTTTTTTAATTTCCAAGCGGGAAACCCTCCGATGATTGTATCGAGATGGATTTGGCTTTATTGGGTTATTACGATAGCCTTAACCATCATCGTCCTTGCAGCGTGGTGGTTCTTTGCACGGGTACAGAGCGCGAAGAAAGGCAAGACTTCTACCGTTGAGCCAATTTTTGTACCGATAATAAGCTCACAAGAGATCCCTCGTGCTGAAATGACGGAGCGTGTTATCCAGAGTCATATAGGGCGCTCTCCTTCTTTTACCGACCTTCGTTTCCGACCAGGCTCTTATCCACCCTCCGCCTCGAACCGTGATTAGTTCTGACTGATCCTGATTGATGTTAACATCATAAACAGCGAATAAATACGTACTCAGAATCCAGGATGCCAAGATAGGAATTGGAGAATGACTGTTGGCAAGCTTTACCAGGCACCCATCCTCCACATGTATGATCTTGGGCCGTTGGCATACAGATCAGGTTTCGGGAATACCTATAGTATGGATTGTTCTATCAGGGATTTCTGTCCTTCTTGTTCAATACTCAATCTAAAAGCTTTTCCCTGTATGTTAGTTCTAGCATTAACAAAATCTATTTCCGGCCTATAAGCTCTGACAGTAAGAAAACTTTCAAACAATCTCTAGAACTACACTATCATATAGTTAACTAACGAGTTATTTAAAGGACCAGATTGTCCTATCAATAGACACTCTGTTGACGGATAACTTCTTTTGTTTGACAGTGGACAGTTGGTTTCTGCTTGGGATTATTGTTACTACCATCAGGATAGTAATGTCTTCCATGTCTACAAATGCCACTAGGTGTCATCTAGTGGTTATATGGGGATCAAATTTAGCATTATATAACTCCTGTTTACATTTCTTTACTAGGGCAGGTATTAATTATTGTGTGTTTGTTTCTGGTGCAACCAACTAAACTAGAAGGATGCACTTACTTTTCAATACAATAGTTGATTTATATAGCTTGCAACAACTCCTCCGGAGATTTACTCATGCTAAAAACTTGTCATCTTCATCATTACTCAAGAGTCAGATGTATCAAAGGAATGCGGATAACTTGATTAATAAACCTTAATGATAATATAATTCTCAAAAGATGAACTTCCTTCGCCGTAATTATGTATGTTTTCGAAAAGTTTCCGACAAAATGCATCACCATTAAAAACGCCGAACCACCGTAAGTGACTATTCAAGTGCTCCATACTTCTCACACCCCCTTTCCCACATTTTCAACATGTAAATGAACAGAATTAAGGAGCCCAAAACAACCAACTCCGATCAAAACAGTGTGATTGTGGATGATCTACACCAAGGCAGCGAAAGCTCCGACAACACCAAGCGCAGCACCCAAGAATGTAGCCTCTTGCGCATCAATTCTCGCAGCCGGATTTCCTGGGACAAATGTAGGAACACCCCCTTCTCCCTCTCCCTCTCCCTCTCCTCCAGATCCTGATCCAGAGCCGGAACCGCCTTGCTCACCACCACCGCCGGCACTCTTACTAGGCTGCACGGCCGAAGAACTCTTTGACGGCGCAGCGGATGTCTTGCTGGGGACTGCTTCACTGCTGCTTTTGCTGCTGGTGCTGTTGGTTGGGATGGGTGTTGTGACTGCTGCGTGGCTGGAGGTTGAGTGGCTTGCGCTGGAGCTCAAGTGGTTGGAGTATTGTTGATTGTCGCCTCCGGAGGTGGCGAGGGCACCAGTGGTGGCTAGGGCGAGGAAGGTGAGGGCTGGGAGGGTAAAATGCATGTTTGAAGTTTTGAGGTTGCTTCAGGTGAGGTTTGTCTCTTTGGAAAACGGTAGAGATAGCAGAAAAGGTGTAGTCTGGGCCACGATATGGATAGAGAGAACTTTGAAGGAAGGGAAAATCCTTGCACAACATGAGGCTAGTTGAAGGCTTTAAATATTGCAAATCTACGGGTCTTGTAGAGATCAAATTACCTGTTATTCTCGATCTAACCTCATCGTACGCCAATCACTGTTCTCCATGTCTTGATCGATCTGAATGCGGATCGTATGGGGTAGCAATCTGTGGAGGTAGGTTATTTCCATTACTTAAATTTAATCCATTGGAATCCCTGCCAGAATACTAACTATACCCTAACTGGTCGACACACAACCTCAAAAGCAGCAAGATACCTTTCGTTCTCGTCGACATCACGTGATCCGCGTGCCCTCTTTCCGGAAATGGACATTTTCTGTCTAGCTAGACGACATAGTGGAGAGCTTCAGGAACGATGTAATGCTGTACCTTTTGTAAATTTTGAAGAGTTACATTGACATTCAAAGATGGTACCTGGCCTGGAACGTGGGCTAAACTCGTTCCAGCGAGTCTAGCTAGGTACCAGTTTCTATGTTTAGAATCTGTGCCTGAATGCAACTTGTATGACGCATATCTGTGCTTTTCGAAGTTTATATTCGTTGAGTCTTAGTATATTCCGCGCCAACATAGTTTTCGATTACATTAATCTGGGTTGCTGCTATCGAAGGTAACGTTTGTACGCCAAACTCGGATCGGTGGTTGTAATGTTCAACTATAACATTCCTGCGCGAAATAGACGGCAGTTGGTAAGTATCCCATTATCCGAGGATCCTTCTTCGAGTAAAAGTATGTTAGAAAATAGTTTTACTTTGATGTGCAATGCATGTCAAAGTTTCAGCCTTGGGCAGGAAGATGGCCCTGCTGTAAGGGTTCAGAGAAATTTCCGAAAACGGCAATGGCACCGTTATCGGTTGTTGTCTCGATGCACGTTATGTCTTGTTACTCGCTTATCAAGTAGACATATTTTTTTAAACCATTGTATACTTATTCAATCCTCGTATAGAAAATATAAGGAAGGCCAAATCGAAATCAAATGCGCTTGTGACTATGATGTTCTTATCATTCACGACGCCATTGAACATGCATCTCCGGATGAAATTCCACACAATTTCAGTACATCAATACCGTTTAGATGTTTAGCCGCCAACTGCGCCTTGAAATTCTGTTATCAGACAGGTCCAAGCTTCTTTAACCATCGAGAGC
This sequence comes from Talaromyces liani, assembly GCA_022814505.1. NCBI lineage: Eukaryota > Fungi > Ascomycota > Eurotiomycetes > Eurotiales > Trichocomaceae > Talaromyces > Talaromyces liani. The sequence goes on from JAKLNL010000038.1 coordinate 111,624, forward strand.
TCTCGGGTGGAGTCACTTTTCTTTTTTCGCTTTTCTTTGCTTTTCAGGGAGATCATTGGTCACGTACCACACGGAAAGCGGTGATAGGGACGAGGTGATCTGCCAGTAGAGTAGCAGTGTACCTGGTTACTGGATCAGTGTTGGCGATTGTCTAGATTAAGTTACATAGTGTGTGAATAACAAATGATCGGAGCTTAAATTGGCAATCAGATCTTTGAACCATAAGCTGTAGCTCGTACCCCTTAAGAAATGCTGGCATTTAAAAATCCAAACTTCCTTCTGACCACCTGAATTAGACACACCGGAAAAGAATAAAACCAGCCTTGACATCATTAAACTACTCTGCTTCACTCTGACGTTTCTGATAAGTTCCATAAATAATGATCCCAATTGAAGCGTGACCGAGTGGGATGGGCCCATAACAACAATCGACATCCCTCGGAGATCAAAAAAACATGGCATCGCACTAACTGGGGGTCAAGATTACATGAATCGCAGAACTACCAATTATTCCGAGGATCAATCTCTTAATACTACTATTATATCTCCAGTTTCACAATTAAGGAGGAGCCTCGAATGACTCGCGATACACAAAATTCATCTCTGCTAGTACTTACGAATCAGCCGGCCCGTAGAAGCGAGGGCCATTTCCTTATCAGTGCCACAACTGACTTCTTATTCTAGGATCTCCGGATTCTACTATTTCTATATCATCCCAAATTAAATGCTTGATTGTGGCTCATGTCAGCTCGTGGGGACATCTACTGTTGTTATTTCCAGGCACTTGACCAGATCGGGCATCTGTTACTGTGATGATGTTCGATTTTGTGGTGTTCCGCGGAGATCACCATCTAGACTATAATTTAGGGCTAGGGTATTTGTTGCAGTTCCCAGGGTCAGAAAGATAAGGATTGCAACACCATCGGAAATCATCGTATGAAAGTTCGCCTTGCCGAATGATAAGAGGAAAAAGAAAATATACTGGATACATAACCTATGATACAACAAACCCCTTTCCTTTCCATCTTGATACTTATACGTAGTGTCGATAGATGGTATATGATGACTTTGAATCTCGACATGGAGAATGGATGATCAATGATATCTTTATTTCTCTTTGCATACTCTATACCTAGGTATATCTCAGCCTACCTAGGTAGGTAACTACCAGCAGCAACAATGACAGCCCTATCGGCGCCAGACTCAGTGAGAGGGGAGAATATTGTGTCGATTGTTATACTGGTTGTCTCCATTTTGTCTGCCCTCGGAGCAGCATGGATGATACTGAGCTTCACTGTTGGCTATTCTCTCATGTGCGAATTATTGTACTCTCGAAGAATACTTTACTGACATTTTGAATGTATTCTAGCTAATCCCGTCTTTACGGACATTTCGACATCAGTTAACACTAGGTTTGTAATTCATTCTACCGCACTCCTTGGAGAGCATCAATTCTAAACTATTGATAGGCCTCGGTATAAGCGATTTCGCCATGGCTTTGAATTTCATGCTGTCGGCATGTATGAATCTTTCCGGCAGAAAGATTTGGCTAGAGCCGCAGAAGGGATTCTGTTCCTTTAATGGCTTCATAACGCAAGTTTTTGTGATACAAAGTACGTATTGCGTCGTCTTGAACTTTGTACCACTGTCCCTGAATTTAAAATAATGCTAATTCGTTAATGGTATCATCTAGCCGACTACTGGGTTCTCAACATCGCAATATGCACATACAGCATCCTCGCAAATCACAAACGTCTCTACGGGTGGCTACAAGACCACCCTCTTGTTGTTTGTCTGTGGCCTTGGGTGTTGTCGATTATATGGGCCATACTTGGTCTTGTGTTGGCTGGTTACCAAAACATTGGAGGCTGTGAGTCGTCCCCTCCACCTGACACCTTATTAACCTCTTGCTAACATCAATGGCTGATTGATAGTCTGCTGGTTTGCCAGCGACCGCACTCGTTTACTCGTTAATTTCATTCCCAGATGGATTATAATATTCATCATCATCGCTCTCTATCTCCGCCTCACCTATATCCTCCTCCGAATCCAGAAACAATTGGAAAGCACAGAAGAAGACACAACGATTATACTGTCTGGACATCACCGGATGAGCCGTCACATCGATTTGCAGCAGAAAGATCCGCAAACAAATTCGTATCCGCATACCTCGGACTCGCGATCAGCAACGGCGAATGTCCAGCGCAGTGGACCGACTTCGAAGTTGAAGAAGGTATGTACTGTCATATTGAAGGGACAGATCAGTTCATTTTTAAGAGCCTGAACTGATGTGTATAACTTTAACAAGGTGGCGGTACGAATGATGATGTATCCCGTCCTGTACATGCTGATTTGGACTATTCCAACGGCCATCCGAATTTATCAAGGAACATCAGGCCACTCAACTCCACTTGGTATCAACTGCGTAGACAAGGTAGGACCCTATTCTTCGAATAACGTAACTGTGATCAGGAAGGCTAAAGATTGTCGGATTGATAGGCATGTATTGTTATCCAAGGTCTAGCAGACTCAATCATCTACGGCAAGTAACTCTCAAGTCCTAACACGTAAAACATGTCGCTGATGATTACAGGTCTTAATGAACGGACATGGAATGAGTGGATGAAATGGATTTTCCCACGAAGAAGCAGGATAAACTCATAGATCACTCCTTTGTTTTGTATAATATAGATTAGATTACTTATACTCAATAGACTTTACGTCATATGGAGAATGGCATACCCAATGAGATCTTCATCTTCATGCTCAGGTAAACCATGATGGAATGAAATAACATATGGGATGCTGATTCCAAGGTCAAGTGACCCATCATCTAGCATGGATTCTAACACCACGATTGCAGAAAGAAAATGCTGGCTACTTTGCCATCTCAATCAGTCTAAGTAAGTCAATTTCCGGTTGCTAGAAAATCGTATAATTAGTGATAGGAGCATAATCCATGGGCTAGATAGGGAGTTAAAGAATTTACGTACATCACGACCGCATTTCTCCGTAACGGTTTCTGACCCAAATCGCGTCCTCGCCAGGCATTGAAGAGCATGAGTTGGCGCATCCAGTCAATGCGTTCCTGTTCACTTCTTACAGCAAAATGATATTGTAGTATTAAATTGGAGTTCATCGTGTCACCCGTTCTCCCAAAAGTAAGAGAAAAGTAGCACAATCGAGTGTTTGGTTCGTCCATACACAACTCTTTTTCCCCCGTGGCCCTAGTGGTTATCTGGTCCAGTATATCAGATGCTGCAATTGAGGTCACTGTAGAGTGTTCCAATCTCAGGGAGTCCATCACTATGCCATGCGAAGTAGCTTCAGGTGTTTCATAAACGACCAGCGACCGTTTATCGAGAACGTAGTATCCCCATTCGCCCAATTTATTGCGAGGATTGACATTCATCATATGCCCATCCATTTTTGGAGCTTTGGGCGACGATCCTGGTCGAAACATGTCTTTGACCATGCTTTCAAGGAGAAAAGTTAAGACTGAGTCATGTCCGTTCCTGGACGCCCAATGTATTGGAGTCAGACCGTTGATATCGTGAGATTCAACGACCGCACCTTTCCACAGCAGGAGTTTCACCACGGTTTCGTGCCCATTTCCTGCCGCCCATGAGAGCGATGTACGTCTATCGTCATCAGTCGCCTCGGTATCGACATTCAGGGATTTCGTCGCGACAAGTCTCTCGACTAGGTCGATTTCGCCCCGCATTGAGGCTTCCAAGAGAAATCGGGAGCCAATTTCCTCTGAGAATTTGGCCCCTTGATAGATTAAGAACTCAGTCAATTCAAAGTCTCGCTTTGCAAAAGCCAAATCAATGGGATTATTCCCATTGTCGTCTTCATATTCAACATTAGCTCCAGCTAAGCAGAGAAACTTCACTGCCTCAAGATGGCCATTTTCGGTTGCTTGCGAAAGAGGTGTCCGATGCTGGACATCTGGGATCTCAACATCTGCCTTATGATCCACTAGAATTGCTAGAACTTCGACATGGCCGTGACTAGCTGCTAGCCAAAGGGGTGTGTGCCCGGACTGTGATCTTATGTCAAGCTTAATCCCCTTTGTGAGGACCAAATCACGGACAATCCCAATATGTCCTTTGGCAGAAGCATGATGTATGGCCGTATGCCCTTCTCCGTCTGTTAGATTGATATCACAAATTTTCAACAAGAAACCAAGAATTTCTTGGTGCCCGAGTTTGCACGCAATATGTAGAGCAGGAAGACCATCACTAGATAGTGGAAGGTTACAAACAAGTTGCAGTTCACGCTTGTAAGGTGATACAATTCGGAGCAGAGGTTCATGCTGCTCCTTGACCGCCCACCCGAAAACAGAGTGTATATGAGACAACAGTGAGCGGCCGCTAGGCTCCCAGGGATGAAAATTCCAGGTCTGGTTGAAACTTGTTGCAAGTCGTTGAAACCTATTCCAGACAGGTGACTGGTCCGATATTGCTCTTGTATGCAAAGCCCAATTGTCTATTGCATAACTAAGAAATTTGTACTTCATCTCATCTGGCTTTGAAGATGTACGTATTATGTTCAGTGGCATACAAATTTCATTACCCATTGAAGGTTTAATAAACCTGAGCCCTAGTGCTTGCTGGGCTATGGACAAGGGTCCGGGGACCTTGACAGATGCTCTCATGTCTTGCCATCGGTCAAGCCCCAGAGAGAAGTCCGAAAAGGATAGGTAAACGATGCAGATTTCACCACAGTGCAGGTCTCCCATCATTGGATTGGAAGGATAACCACGCAGAAGGGCAGAGTCTTTTTCTAGGTACTGTTTCACGGAGGAGTGAGCGAAGTGAATGCTATAATCGGTAGGGTCCATCGTAACAAGATTCGCGCAGGAGCCGAGAATGAATTCAGTTCTTGGGAGCTGCTCATTTTTCCATTTTTTATCGTGTAGATCGAGCGCCACCGCTTCCCTTAACTCCCCAATATGTAAAGGTCTGTTTGCAAAGCTAACCCAGCTGAGAACTTGAATGGTGCGGGCATCATGAACATTGATACGATCAATGCAGCGTCGGTAAGTTTCTTCCAAGTCCTTGGGCAGTGACTGGAGAGTAGATCTTATCTCCTTATCCGTGAAGCAAGTATCCCAGATGATTTCAATCTGAAGATATACCCACAAAAACCTATCGTGGTTAGGGTAAATGGGAATAGAGAGAAAGGAGGTGGGAACATACATGCTTGACGATTCCGTCAGTAATATATGCTTCATCTCATTTAACAGCTTTGTATCATCCGTAAGCTTTCTCATCATCATTTTGTCGGCTATGCCTTCATTGATGTAGAGCTCTATATCGCGCATCACGTTTGATGACGTTGAGATAGTCTGTATGTCAGGAATGAGGGTCGATATGTCTATGAAGCCCGGTATTTGTTCTCTGCTGACCAGTAAAATCCGTGATCCGCAGGATGCACCATTACTGCAGAACACGGTCTTTATGCATCTTAGAAGGTATTTTACTTGCTCTGGCTCCACAAGCTCGAGGCCATCAAGGACGTATATGGTATTCGGAGCGTGAGGGAACAATTCTGTGAATAGTGTCTCCATATCCTCGAAGTCTGGTGTTGAATGCTTGGACCCAAAGAATTTAACTAGCTGTCGATATATTTGGTGTGGTAGAGGTTGTGATTTCGATAATAGATAGTCACAAATCTGTTTTGTAAAACTGGAGATGATTTCCATCGCTTGGTGGTCGCCATTACTCTCACCGCAATAGTAAAACACTGTCCATGTACCATCCTCAGCCCGACACTTTGACATCTCCACAACTGCGGTTCTGTCTCGTACAATATTAAAAGTTGGTCTTGTCAAAGTCAGTCGAGGTATCTTACGCTATGATTGTTTTTCCCGAGCCAACTTTGGAAGTAGTAGTTAGAATGCCGAACTCTACACATTAGAGATAGAAATTACTTTTCCCAGTACACCAAAGACATGGAGGCCGCTTTGTCTCAAACCACCTTTGAAAAGTGGGATGGTCGATGAACCATTGTGTGGTCCCCGCAAGCTTTTTTCGAGATAGTCGCTGATGAATCTTTTCCTGATCATAGCTAGATATGCGTTTAAGCATGGCCTCAACACGTTCTTCCTGATTCCAGCCTCGAATGATAGATTTAGCTGCCTGTCTCTGCAGGCTGTGATATTGCGGGTTCACTCAGAAAGCATTAGAATTTGATCAAGTAACCGCTCTACTCACAACTCACAGGCTACGATGGAACTTGCCACAGGCATATGGCTTGACCAGCTAGGATGTACCAAACAAAGGAGTTCCTTTGCACAGGCGGCTGCTGTTGCTGCTGCATATTTCTGCCACTGCTTGCTTTTATGCGAATCTGCATAATCGCAAATTCCTCGTATCACTAGGCATGGAAAATTATCCATCAACCCTGATGCCTCCATCTCGAAACATAAAACTCCGAGTTCTTTCGCCAGTGCGTCTCGCGTCGGCGCATGTTTCATTACTTGATTACCCGAGGCAATCAAGCCATAGTGTACGACGGGATGGTTATTAGATCGAGGAGGTCGTTGAATAGTCATGTTTCGGTCACAACTTTCGCATGAATTCTCGGGGTCACTGGTATAGTCAGTCTCGTGGCATGGCTGATGCCTGGAGTTAAAAGACCAAGATTATCAATCGTACCCATGGTCGTATGCCGAGTCGAACAGAACGTCTTGTTCCATTCCGCAATACGTGAACATGTCACTCAAAGATGCATTCGTTACGGATGCTTTGACCAAGTGACTGAATATGTGATCTGATCCTAGCATTTCTTGGGCCTGCATCTTGGAAACAGCGGTAAGGAGGATCGGGGGTGGTTTATTCAGCATCCCGGTTCGCTGGAGGCTGCCTTCGCTGATCGTCTTGCCATAATCGTATTGTATCACACCTCCAAAGTCCTTTGTTGGCTTGCTCACTACTATGTCTCCAAGTCGAATATCAGCATTTATGCTAGGGACTCCTCCTCCGATGCCAACCATGAGACTATAGCAAATTGACTTGAAGGTATGCTGAATCTGCGACGCTACTATTGATGCCGAAATTGTACCGTAAACTCCAAGCGGCAGACATACAATGACTACATTGTGACCGTTGATCCTGCCGAGGGTATATGTGTTTTGATCTTTCGGGTGCGTGGGCAGTCCTTCATACTTCTCATCGAGCATGGCTTCAGCGGCGGCCATTTCTACCGGCAGCGCGCAAATCCACGCCACGGTGAAATCGTCATAAGGAATGGTAGGGCGATGGCTGCCATATCGATTGATTTTCTTTTGTGACCTCGGACTCATGGCATATGGCTATGCCTAGAAGCTTGATATCGTCAATGAATGCGCAGTTCCAGATTAAATAGAGAAACAAGACAGAAACGTGAACTGGGATTCGACAAATGGCTGTCATTAACGCCATCAAAGCCGTTAGTAAGGGCGAATGGACACTCGCTCAGACCCCGCGCCAACACAAGGCTGGCCTTTCAGGTGACAGATACCTAAGTAATACTGGGTACTTGACAAGGATGAGGCTGCGGAGCACGCTCAACGTAGTCTGCGAGTAGGCCCATTGCGACGTATATCACAGAAAAGTGTAGTCACAATTCCGGATGAATTGCGCACGGTATACTGGCTTCAGGGAGAATTCGAAAGATTCATAGTTTGGGTTGAGTATTTTCGAAGGGAAGTTGCGATGAACGCGATGTTATGGCCTGACGCCCCAGGCATCAGTACCGCGCTAAGTGTAAGTTACCGTTACGTATTGTAAGATCATCTGACCCGCCCCCTGATCTCCGTCTCCACCCATCGAACCTCCAACTTTAGAGCAAGACAACGACCATCCCGGCACGGTGCAACCTCGATCGCTACCGGGTCTTAGAACCTGAGTACTGTCATCATGCCTTCGAGGCAAGAACTTCGGGACCACGATCTGCTCTCGCCGTCTGCTTACGACGAAGATGTAGCATCTCCGCGATCCCTGTCGGAACAAGACTCCGACTCCGAAGACGATGAGTTTCTGCGCGCGAACCGGTCGTCGAAGGAACTTGCCAGACATGACAAAACTGTATTAGAGGAGGAGGAGGAAATGGAGAAGCTGCTTGTTAGAAGTGGCCCAGCGGATGGGCTACGACGCATCTTTAGTCCAACGTCGGGGCCAGTACGCATAGGAAAACGGGATCGCAGCCGGCGACGAGAAAGGAAAAGGAGCATCCAGGGCAAACCGCACCAGGAGGGAGATCTCATGTTCGAAATGGAAGAAGGATTTCGGGATTTTTCAGATGATGACAGTATTGATTCATTCAATCTGAATGAGAAGGACGTGGATGATTGGCAGAACAAGCCGGTAAGTCAAGTCAATCGAAGCCCGACTTATCATGTCAGCTAATTCTGGACGTCCACAAATATAGCCAAAACGCGGCCTATGTGTGCGGCTCACACTGGTTTTTTCTGCCATCATCGTTCTCTTCCTGATCCTCCTACTCGGCGCATACAAAGCTTCCAAGGATACACACACCACGAAGCAGATTCGTCCCGATTTACTTTCCAACGGGACAGCTCTCTTCGCTCCGACGACTATCGTCGTTTCTCTCGACGGATTTCGTGCCGACTTTTTGAATCGCGGATTGTCGCCCACTCTCAGTAAATTCATCGCAGAAGGTGTTTCGCCGAGGTATATGATTCCAAGCTTCCCTAGTGTCACGTTTCCGAATCACTTCACGCTTGTTACCGGCCTATACCCAGAGAGCCATGGAATGGTCGCAAATGATTTCTATGATCCAAACCTCGGGGAATATTTTACTGTCACACCAGGGGTTAGCGATGACGCAAAGTGGTGGACAGCAGAGCCTATCTGGGCAACTGCTGAGAAACAAGGAATCCGTACTGCCATTCACATGTGGCCAGGCTCAGAGGCACATATTGGTAACATAGATCCGAGCTTCTATGATAAATTCAACGGTTCCGAGGTTCTTTCTCGGAAAGTTGATCGCGTTATGGAATTTCTAGACTTTCCAGGAGAAGAAAGTGACGATGGCGTCGAGAAGCTTAGACCCCAATTCATTGCTACATACGTTCCAAACGTCGATACTGCTGGACATCTTTACGGTCCGAATAGCACCGAGATCCGATCCGTTATTACCTATGTAGATGAGATGCTTGCAGGCATTTTGGACGGACTGGAAGCTCGAAACTTGACTAACATAGTCAATATTGTGGTTGTCTCTGACCATGGAATGGCTACAACCTCCACGTCACGAACTATCCAGTTGGATGATTTGATTGATATAGATTTGGTGGAATATATAGATGGTTGGCCGTTAAGAGGTATACGACCAAAGACACATGAAGGGTTGGAAGTCTTGAAGGCTCAGTTGGCAGAAAAGGCTGAGGAATTTTCCGACGGAATAGAGGTTTATACCAAGGACACAATGCCAGACAGATGGCATTTTACGAAAAATGACCGAATCGCTCCATTGTGGGTCATACCTAAGGCTGGATGGGCAGTCGTGGAAAGGCCCGATTTTGATGTGCAAGAAGCACTTGAAAATGATATTGTTTACCGACCTAGAGGTATCCACGGATATGATAATTATCATCCCTTGATGCGAGCGATTTTCGTCGCTCGAGGGCCTGCTTTTCCCCATCCACCAAATAGTCGAGTTGAAGAGTTCGGTAAGTCTACTATTCCTGTTGCTGTCTCTGCGAACTAACAATAAGCACAGAAAACGTGAATGTCTACAACCTCATCTGCGATTCTATTGGAATCAAACCCTTACCCAACAACGGCACATTGCATCTGCCTTTCACCACTATCGGTTTGCATAGTGACGATGACGCCCCGAGTCTCGATACACCAGCAGATCCTCCACAGACAGCGTCGACCATGAGTCCGACCCCGTCTCCGCCGACTTCCAGCACGTCTCCCACATCCGTGGCAACTCCTCCATCGCAGGAAGCTCCAGCGGAGTCTCCAGCAAATCCCGATGAGGTAGGGGACAATGACGTTGAGGACGATGATGAAACTTCGTCACTTCAGTCATTCTATGATGGGGTCAAGGATACTTTGAGTTCGATCAAAGACTGGTTTGGCCAGTTATTCTCTGCGGAAAAAGACAACCGCCCACCTTCATAGACTCGCATTTTTCTCACAGCATGGTGTACGGAGTCATTTTGTTTCTTGATTATACAGCATTGTGCAAGTCATATTTGTCTGAATATTTTGTGTGATACATATTTGTTCAATAGCAAGATACCCGATTGCGAGTCTCTGATCCGTTTATTCTCACCGTATTGGTATTCTCTAGACACGTAGAATCCTATTGTCTGAGATTATATTTTATATATCCACGTCGTCTAGATATCGTTTCTGGGCGAGTGTCTCGGAATACTATAGATCTCTGTGTATTAGGGTTATTTACGTTCTTCCAAAGAAGTAAAGTACCTGGTGCCTGTTCTAAGAAACATGATCGCAAGATTTGAAGTGTTTTATCAACATATGTACCTAGATATGTAGTGGCTAATCACTTCATTTTTCCAGAGCTTGCACTTCAATAATCGACTCCCGATCCCCATTCTCCCAAATCTTCACAATCTCCAGCCCAGTCGCACCCATCAACTCCTCTATTTCGCGCTTCGTTCGCTGCCTGCTATGCTGCAACAACCACATTTGCATGTCGAGCTCTGCGGTAAGACGGCCTGCATCAACCTCTGGCACAAGCATTCCAGATACTAGCAGACGCGAATAGCCTGGCTTCATGGCCTCCGCCAGGTTTCTAAGGATGATCCGGCACTCAGCGTCTTCCCAGTTATGCAACACCGCCAGCAGCAAATAAAGTCTCGCACCTTTGATAGGTTGCGGGCGGAAAAAATCATGCGCCATAGCTTTGAAGACTCGCTTCTCGCCCATAATGGGCTCAACAGTTTCAGGTAAATCTTGCAGAATGAGATTCCCATTGAACTCTGGGTTACTCTCAAGAAAGCTCTCGAGATCATGGCCACGACTTCCACCAACATCCACAATAATAGTCGCAGATACGTCGCCTGTTGATGATAGCTCCGACATGACCGGGTAGACATGATGCCAGCGTCGTTGCTTATCCTTTTTACGTGCTTCCATGTAAGCATCAAAATCTGCTTTGCGGTCTTTGTTCTCGCGCAGATAGTCGTACATGTCCTTTCCGTAAGTGTATGAGTATGCGGATTTGGGAGCCCCTTCGTCGGTCGTTTCATTCGGGTATTTGGAGAAATATTCTGCGATATTCGTTGTGATTGCGCAGGCAGGTATGGAGCTTTTTGACGATATTAGTCAAGCCAGATAAGACTTATTAGAAATGATATTGCATACCAGACCCTAAAACCCCCGATTTGACCCTTGCTCGCCACCACAGACGTCTTGTCGTTTGCACGGTATAGCTGGTATCCAATTTCATCACACACTCCGATGGCAGTGAGGAGGCGTAGCACACGAACTAAAAATTATCAGTCGACTCCTCAACCCCTTTCCCATTTAAGAGGGACTCTTACCAATATGGAGCTTTGGACGGCTCGTCAACTCAGCCAATTGGTCTGCGGTGGTCTCATCGCCACGGCTCGACAGCGCCTGCAGTATACCACCTTCGACAGCAATCATAAGGGCGCAGATATCCAACGGCTAGTCTTCGAATTAGTTCATGTGAATCAATTGTAACCGGGCTAACAAATAAGCTAAAATAAAAGCAACCGAACCTGATATCTGAGGCGCTCGGCAAAGACTTCTGGAGACTCGCTGCGATGCTGCAAATTTTGACATAGCGTAATAATCTCGCTCGAGTTCTTTGCTTTGCCTTGGGCATAATTTTCAACAGCATCTTGGATTTTGGCGGCAAGGCTCCGGAGCTCGTCTTTGCGAGTATCTTGGGGAATCGTCATTGTCACTAAACTGATATTTGCGATTCTCAACGAAACGAGGTATACCTTTTAGGTAATTTACTCTAAAATTTGAAAACAGGTGGGAAACAACGTGCTATTCCCTTCCTCCACGACGGATGTAGATTGTAACTACGCCCTTACCATATGTATCTGCATAGCGCCTCGATGTCGACGCTTTCCCGCTCAACCCCGGAACCTAAATAGGTACATTGAGAGGACTTGGGCCCGGACGAATCGGGAATCGGGAATGGCTTTAATGGAAGCGATTTCCCGGGATTCAGTACTCAATTGGAGATCATCGATGGCCGCGGTTTCTACGGAGTAACTATTGTTGAGTGCTTTAAACCACTCCGAAACCCTGTGGCGGGAGCCATGGGAACCGAAGGTGCCCTCCACACGGAGTATAATTTGTTTGAACATGTTTTATTGTCATATTGAAGTAACGTTGTCCTTGGTAGCGTATTTTATGTCAGAGATTCGGATTAGGTTGTGGTGAAGACTTGTTTCTGATATACAAGACAGTTAGGGCATTCTTGTTTGTAGGTAAATGGAAAATATGTCAAAATGCAGTAGTCTCCACTTACATTAACTGTAACAATACAATAGTCTCACAAAATGATGTTCCCGGACTCTTTGGTAACTACAAGTATAACTCGGGGAATGTTAAGTCGTAATGCAGCTGATCAAGTATTGTCATGTACATATCCTATTCCTAGAAAAAAACATTGGAAAGACAGGCATTCTGTGGTCTATCGTTACAACATCATCCCATTCACATCCACTGGTATTCCTCTGAGCTCATACCCTTCATTCTGTGCCCGTTCCCATTGCTCCTTTACAACCCTGAGCCGATCATCATTCCTTGGAATAAACCGTGCAGAAAATGGTTTTGGAAAAGTAACTCCACCCTCTGTGTACGCATCGTCGCTTGTGTCAAGAACCTTCTCGGCTCCATTCACAAGTGGTGGTCGAATTTCATACGCCCACAGGATCCCAGCAAGCGCAATATACAACGAATTTTCGGCCAGTCTTGCCCCTGGACATGTCCTCCTTCCAGTGCTGAAGGTAAAATGGTCCCGTTTGGCGGGATCACTCATGGCAGCGTATTCGGAGCTATACAGACTATGATTCAAGTATCGTTCCGGCATAAACTCAAATGGCTTTTCATATCGTGAAGGATCGTAATGTAGGAAGGATGTATTGGTAATCAGCACTGTTCCTTTTGGTATGATATGTCCCTTGTAAACAAGATCCTGTTCCGCGATGTGACGAACACCCGGGGCAATGAGGGGATTTACCCGCATCATTTCTTTCACGCAAGCTCGAATGTATGGAAGACTGTCAATATCCTCGAACGTTGGAAGATGATCAGGTCCGACTACCTTCATTAGTTCCTCGTGAGCTTTGTCCTGGACACATTGATTAGCGGCTAGATGGAGCACGAGACTGTTCAACGTAGCAGCTGTCGTCTCAAACCCTGCTTCTACAAGGCCTGTTGTGAGCCAGACCAATTTCTCTTCGGTCAGTCCCTGCGCATACCATGACTCTTTCTTCTCATAGATTTCTCGAGCATAACAGTGCGGCGCTTTTCCGGCTGTGACTTGTTCTCCCAACTGTTTCCACAGCCCCATTTTTATATCCCGTACTTGGTTTGCGGCATTTTCTGCATCCTTCAGACCGGGCCATAACCACTTTGGTAACATAGCCAAAGGAGGCACCTCGTCAACAATGAACGCTCCCGGTTGTGATGTCCTTCGTAGAATTGCCTGAGTTTGGATGGCTTTTTGTGCCGCGGGATCATCCAGAGTTTTCACTCTAGTCCCGAACGTATTCGTCATGATAATACTCAGCGCATATCTTCGCATATGCTGATAAAAGCTTTGTTGATTTTCGTTATCTGTGCCCAAGTCAAAGAGTAACTGTTTTGCCTCAAATTCTTGACTAGGAATAAATTTCGATGTCGCCGGTACAGTGGTCATCTGGCGGACTGCTGTTCGGAGAGCACGCCATTGATTTCCATACGGCATCGTAGGCATGCGATTTCCTCCTGTTACAATATCATGACTCATAGGCGAGGGAGCTTTGGAGGAGGTGTGAATTGCTTGCTTTTCGAGGATCTCGCGAACGGCTTCTGGGGTGTTGATAACTACCCAGTTGTACCATCCAACACGAACCTTGAAGACATCGCCGTGTTCCAGCGCCCACTTGCGAAAGACTGCTGCTGGCTTTGGGGGCAGCTGGAAGCCGATTCCGATGAAAGGGTAGCCTTTGGGACCAGGGATAGAGTCGAGTCGTCTGTCTCGGCGAGTCCATCTGAAAATGACTGTGGTAACAGTGAATAAGAGAATTAAACAGAGACCCTGGTGGTCTTGACATAATGTGAGTAGTTTGTCCATTCTATATCAGTTGTGTATCCGACATCAGATTCTGGCTTGTTCAGATTCCTGCTGGATAAAAGATGATGTCCCAAACTGTAAGGGAAGACGGCCCGGAGTTAACCGGCTTAATCTCAAAGTCCTTGTAGCTTATTTATTGGTATTTACGGTATAATTATGTTGATCATACTGACTACGTCAAACTATTCCCAGGCTTTGATTCCCGAGCGTCACTGTGTGAGATTTCGGGTCCCGGGCCTATGCCTTGTATAGCAACACTCGATGGGGTATGAATGCATAGGCTAAGTTACTGCAAATACTACGACTCGTACTTGATGCAAGACGAAAATCATATGCTATCTTATACAAAATCGCAATATATTGCTAATTCAATTCTACCTTGATATTGATCGTGACACCCTTTGTCTATTTCAGCTCCACGCAAGAGAAATGACCAAGGCAGACCCCAAAGCTCGCACAAACTATGACAACACTGACTGGAAAAAATATCAACAAGGCCGACCCCCTTACCCTCAGTCATTTACGGAACTAATCTACGATTATCATCGTCGTCACCCCTCCGCAGGATGGGAGCGTCTCGTTGACATTGGTGCTGGATCCGGCATTGCTGCCACAAACTTTATGGCGGATTTTAAGATTATTCACAATTCGGATCCCAGTCCATGGAATGAACAACAAGCTCGCGAGTTCCTTTCAACTTACGCGAAGGAGCACGGCCTGAGTCCCGAGTTAGAATTCTCCCAGTCAACTGGAGAAGAAGCATACAAACATGTAGGCCAGTCAGCCGCAGACCTTGTGATCGTCGCAACAGCTGCACACTTTATGGATCCCGATGGACTAGTTGAATGCGCGGCAAAAATCCTCCGTCCAGGAGGAACTCTGGCTGTGTATAGTTACTGGATTCCCAGTTTTCCCGATCGATCGGAGCACTTCAATGAAGTCTTCGCCAAAACTTTCGATAATCTGGTCCTGAAAGCTCTGGAAGTGAGCAACGCTGCAAATGGTGCTAAGTTTCTTGAAGTCGTCAAACGCCGGATGACCGGTGCGGGTTGTCTGGATTCTTTGCCGTTGCCCGCCGAACACTTTGAAGAAACCACACGCATCTACATCAATGCTGGACAGGGCGAGGTCCCATACAAAGATCTATATCAGAGATTGGCCGCCCCAGGTAAGCAGGTGGGCGGCGTTTCGAGGGTGAGCGAGAACGATGAGATCATTCGGTATAAAACGGACAAAGATACTCTGGCGGAGGGATGGGCATTTGACGCAGGCAAGGAATGGTTTCCGATCTTCTTCAACTCCATGCGAGCCGCCAATAGCCAGATGACGCAGGAGGAAGTGAGAGATGCGTATCAAGAGTGGGAACAGATATTTGATGAGGAGTGTCCAAACGGAACGGTGAGGGTTTATTGGCCGTTTTATGTGGCATTAGCCAGGAAGAAATAGTAGCTTTGCGATAGGTCGTGTTTACTTCCAAACACATCAATCAAAGGTCCCAATAGCCGAGAAATGGACAGATTCTTGTTAAACAGCTCATACTAAGCTATCTTGCTTTGAAACCCCACAGTCGTAAGAAATTCGATTCATCTTTTAGCGCAATTGTCTTTGAAATATGGCGGTAGACAAATGGAAGTAACAGTGGGATATGCTTGAGGAAGTGTTAGTTGCTAAATTCTACTATTAACACTTACGTAACGTCATATAGAAATTATTCTCTCGAAAAGACGTCCCTGTTTAGCCTGGCGTCCCTTCAGGTTGTGAAATCGTGGCTCCAATGTTACGAAATCTGGAAGGCAGGTCTACCCTTGCTCCCTATTCTATGCTTCATGTACAGAATATAGCTAAACCAACATTACCTTGAAGGAGTTTGCAGGATTTCGAAGTTTTCGACTGTTGTTTATTGAAATACTGTCGAAACCGAGCGACCCCATTTACCTATGCGCACCCACGTACATACGTTTCCAGCTCTGGGGCGCGCTGGAAAAGCGCATATTCTGTAATGCTCAAAGCAACTCTCCAGAACGCTTAATCCACATGTCTCAGATGTTGGTAATAGCATCGACTCTCTAAGGAATACGCTCTCTTTGTGGAATGCCTTCCTTTTTATGTAGAGCCATGGTCGGAGGCTCCTCCTACACAGAGATCACTATGGGCTATCTTCTGTTAGTTAATTAGTCGTAGAAATCAGTCATCAAATGAATTCAACTATCTTATTGATCCAGGCTCAACATTTGTAGCCTAGTGGGATTAGCCTTGCACCAATCCCAGCTTCGCGTTCTGAGACTGTGCTAAACCAACAAAGGCCTTGTTGAAATGTTGAGTTCCCAGTGGGAAGGGTAAGAAAGACCAGAAGAATGGATTGCCATCTTTCCTTGTGTCGAAATGTCCAGGTACATAAACAAACTCAAACATTTCTTCTTTATCCATTTGTTGGCTTTGTTATAGCCGGCTTATGTTTGCACTTCTTTGGGCTTTGACGTTCTTTCGATGCAAACAAGAGATCATTCAAAGGCTGTAAAAAGAATGTTGAGCTTTCAACCACAATATCTCCTAAGTGAACTCAGTCATGGCAAAATCGATTTAAAGATTCTATCTTGACAAGATATCCTCTCTGTCTCTCTCTCTCTCTATATAAACGTGGTATTGGTACATCCTGGCAGTTTTCCCATTTGATTTCGTAACTGTTTACACTGCGTTGCTTGCTCCTCAATTACCGACGTCTTCTTCCACATTGATATCTACATTCCTTAGTAGACGAGACACCGTCATTTGCGACAATGACCGGCTCGAGCAGACCTGAAACGGCACGGACGGCCAACAAGAAGGCCAACAATGGGCAGTTTCTCGCTGAGATCGACTCAAAACCTAAGTCTGAGGAAGGGGGACTTGTGAGTTTAGCATTTTCTTTTTGTGTTTCCTCGAATTTTGAAGAAAGAATAAAAAGCTAACAGGCTATAAACGAATGAACAGTACGACGCTATTTACTATAAGAAGGATGCCATCTCCCGCAAGAGAGTTAGATTCCCAGCCGACGTCGAGCAATATTTTTGTAACGAAATCACAAAAACACCAACAAGCGAAGTGTCGAAAATGGAGAACAAAAAGCGGCGGATCGGGAACGACGAGGGTTTATCGTTGATGGAGAAACTTGATAAACAACTGGAACGGATACCCAGGCTAGAGAAGCAACTGGCGAAGCAGGAGGAATTGGCTAAGACTCGGAACAGGGCGCACTGGCAAGTTCGCGTTGCTGAGCTAGAGAGATTCATTCCAACACCCAACGTCAAAACTCGCTTGAATCGAAATGCGAATGTCCATGGTGCAGACTTCTTCAACGACTATGAAGCCTTGAAGAATACAGATCTGTCCAATAATCTCGCTCAATTTAATGCCGCATCGCAAGGATTCTTTGAGACCTATGGGTTCCAGTGGGAGTCTCTCAGTTATGATGAGCTTTGCAATGCACCAAAACAGCTGATTGACATGTTAAATATGAGAGGCGATGTAACTTTTTGCGGATGGTTCTCGGGACATAAAAGAAAGGGACGTCAGATACAATGGAAGTGCGATGAAGCTAGGCGCAAATGGGAAGCATCCATCAAGGCAATGGAGTACCATATCCAGAGGATGCACTGAGGACTGACTATGAGCAAGTCCAGGAGCCCTATAATAGCGTGAGAGCCCGTGAAATGCCCCGACAGTGATCTCTTTCCTTTCCTGTCTGTCTTTTTGCTATGTCTATTTTGTTTTTCTCTTTATGGGTGATAGTGTGTCTGAACTGGGAGTTTGAGATAGATTTATGTTGGAATTATACTTAAAGAAGCAGCTCGGCCTTGTGATTTAAAATAAACTAGGAAGAGGTATGTAATATAATAAGATCTTGTCAACTGGTAAAAACTCCTTTATAGAGAACAGCTTTGACATGTAATAGGTGTAGTTCGGTACAATTCGAGTTACTCAATTACTATCATGCGCAATTTTTGTCTGACGAATATTGTCACAAACTACGGGACGACAATTAGTGACAGCACAAGTCAGTGATACAAGCCTAGCTTCTCTGTTGGATTGGTGAAATTGATGATAATGAAGAAAGGCGCGTCGCAGGGATAGAAGATGAATGGTTATTGGATCAAATACCTCGTCCAAAAGAAGAGATGCGTCGAAACAAGAAAAAGCAGGACGTATAGCTAGAGCTGATTCCAACCCTCATGGAGGGATATGTCGATTATGCCAAAGACTGTAGCCTCCGGCACCAACATCTATTTAGAAAGAACAAGTACGTAAGTATCTAGTTCGTCAGGATCCCACATGACTCCAGGACTTATCAATGTCTATATACATACCTAGGTATATGTCGTCTGCCTAGATACCTAACAGAATAGAACTTCAATTTAAAACAATCCCAGATGTCAAGTTTTAAATAACAGTCTAATTCAATGTTGAGTTCTCTTTGAACTCAACTCTTGATACGAACAATCTAAGCACCACTGGCTACTTTCCGATCAGGAACGTACTGCCAGGCTGTGTCAATGCCACCGTAAAATACCCACCGCTTCATGTTGTTCACAACCATATCTCCTCCTTGACCTACATCCTGCATAATTTTGACTCGAACATCATCCGGCATATTATGTCCACCAGGCTGAAAAACATCCTCGGTTGAGTCTACAGCCATATGGGCGATTTTCAAAAACTCGGCCTTTGAGATTGGAAAACCATCCGCCGTATCGCCCAGCTGCTCCGAGCTATAAAGAGCACGTATCAATTTGACCACATGCCCCTCATCATTGTATATGTTCGCGCGATGAAAGAGGGCAGGCCAACCTTGTTCGGGGTGATTCGGAACGTAGTTGATAATTCGTTGAGGATATAAGGTTGGACATCTTGCACCAGCATACATCACCACATCCCATCTCGCTTTGGCCTCAAGCAATCGGGCCTTTTCCTCATTGGTCATCCATTCCAGCGCTAGAATAGCTGGATAGAAGACGGAAAGGGTGGCGCAGTGTAGAGTGACAAAGTCTAACATTTCTCGTTTTCCATGGCGTTGAGCGGCCCCCAGCATGTAGGCGGAGGTATGCATCATATCCCGTAATTTAGCTTGTAGGTCTTCCTCTGTTGGCTTTACTTGGAACTGGCCGACGTAGGATGCGAGTTGTTCACCGCTTACACGCGCGAGTAGTCCCTCTTTGATCTTGTTGAAGGGATCAGTGGACTTCACCGCGGTGGAGATTTCGGGATCATTACGAAGATCATCAATTATCTCTAAAAGAGTTTTTGATGGGATATTATTGTTGGACTTGAGAGATATATCTGCCGATCCAAGGACTGTCTTCGGCCAATTTTCGTGGACACAGGCCGCTGCGAGGGCTTCTGCGACGAGACTGGGTTGATTGAATTCGAGGGCGCACCCGAGGTGGATGATGGGATGAACCAAATCTGGATGTCGTTAATGTTAAAATTCAATTTGGAACACTATTCTCAGGTATAAATTACCTGCATACATCCGATAAAAGATATCGTTTGCTCGCTCATCACCCTTGAACAAGTACTCGCGGAGAACTGCCGGCACACCCTTCCTATCAATTTCGTCTTCAAAAAACCTCATGAAGTCCGAATAGTAATCATCTCTTCCAAGACATTTACTGAAAGCTTCCGGGTCTCTCAAGTCAGGAGACTCTGCAAACTGACGTTTGGGCTTCTCAAGAGGGATCTGATAGCGGATGTTGTATTGATACAAATTCTCTATTTCTTCGGGACTCGCCCCGAGGGCCCAGAGGCCGAGAAGGTGATGCACGATGTGGTCTAGGAAACGTCAGCCATAATTCTATAAAATCTTGGTGTGACGCACTATGAAAGCCTGCATTGAACCGTGTGTGGTACAGTGTATGGTTGATTGTGAGGAGTTCTGAGACTTTCTTCGCGCTTTCTTCAGTTAACCCCTCGGCATGGGTATATCCTTTCGTGCCATTAGTAGTCAACTGGATGGTTGTAGTAGCAGTCTTAACATTATTGATAGCCATGTTGCGTGTAGTTTATGTACAATGTCCAAGTGTTTCACTTGTCACAAATGCCATATATGTGGAAGTTCGTCTTAAATTGACCACCGGCTTTACTCGAGTCACTCAGTACATTCCACAACGTCATAGTCCAAGCCGATCCTACACAGAGTCTGTTCTCCGCTCAAACACTCAGGCCTTATGCTGCGCAATCCGTAAGTCATGTTGAGTGCGCAATGCATCGGGAATCGTTCGGGACCCGGAGAATCCCGCTAAGAAACCCGCAATACCCGCCATCTGATGGTGTCCATGTTTACATGGGCAACTACCAAAAGTACAGAAGCCTAGTTTTTGTTTTTGGCCTCCAAGATTGATCACCATACAATAGAATAATCCTTATCGGTATAGGCATAGCATGATATATCCCGGGCTTTTCTGTTTGTTTGAATTCCATTTCGAAGTGCCGTGGACTATTTGCATCTAATTGCTATCTATAAAGTTATTTTAAGACTTTCTTCCCAGAGTGTACGTTAGCAATCTTGTGGAAAAGAATGTAAAGCCAATGATACTGGATATGATAGACAAAGTTCTGAACAATAAACGTAACCCTAAGCCACGTATCGCAGCTGTCCAGGGGTACTCGGTAGTTGCACTGGGCTGGGCTCGTGGTAAATTTAGCATTGAAAATTTGTATTATATGGTAATCTGGTATTAACAAAGGGAAATGCATGCTGTAGTGAGAGCGGGACTCGCCAATGTAGTTTTTGAAGGAAGCATACTTTTCTCCCCTGTAAGTAGGTATGACCCTAGCACATTTAAGACATCTGTCTGTGGCCAGTGTATACCCGTAGAATGGAATCTGCACGGATAGATTCAAACAAGCCTCGTCTCTCAAATGAGCCGGATTGACTGAGCGATGTCCCGCCTATTCAGGCCAGGAATGCTGCTCAATACCTAGGTATCGGGGAGTCAGTCCATAGCCCGGAGTGCAGTATTGGCAATGCCTGTGTGTAATTCCCTTGCTTGCCTTAATGAACATGGACAAAACCAGCAAGTCACACTGATATTACATCATGGCCGCCACCATGTTACTATCGCTTTCCGGTACTATTCGGCTATCACGTATTTCTAAACTGAGATAAAACTGGACGGATTTAGATTCTCCGGTTTGCTCGGTTGACGGGACAATTTTAGGATGATCTCCCTAAAATATTGTTTTTGCACTCGGGACGCAGTAGATAGTTCTTGTAGGCTGATTTGTTTGCTATAGACATAAGGACCGGCGTGTATATACAAGTTGCTCGACGCAAGTCACTCATTGCAGTCTCAAGTTCGACCTGTATGAGTAGCGTTCATATTAAAGCCAAGATAGCTCAAAGACCAAAACCATCCACTATCTTGTGCCATAATTTTTGAATGCAATAATACGCTGCAATATGACAGACCAATTGCCTTTATTCATCTTTGGAGACCAAACATTCGATGTTCAACCACATTTGAAGAATTTACTAGCCAAACGAGACAATCCAGTGCTCTTAGACTTTGTGACAAAGTCTTACAATGCTATTCGAAATGAAATGTACAAGCTTCCAGAGCAGGTCAGAGATGATCTGGCTCGGTTCACTTGTGTTGATGATTTAGTCTTTTGGAATCAGATTGGGCGGCGATGTATTCCTCTGGACATGGCTGTTACATGTATGTACCAGTTGGGAACATTTATCGGGTATGTATAACAAGATGAATTCGATGAGTGCTATATACTTGGAAATGCTAACGTAAGGATACAGTCAAGCGGATACAGAGTTCTACAATTCATCCAAATGTCGGGTTCTCGGACTCTGTACTGGAGCATTGCCAGCAGCCGCTGTCAGTTGCAGCCACAGCACGGTGGACCTTGTTCCACTTGGTGTTGAGGCAGTCATTGCGGCGTTCCGAACAGGAATGGTTGTGACTGATGCCGCGAAGAGGATTTCACCATGGGGTGAGGACAGCCAGAGCTGGTCAATGATTGTTCCAGGATCCGCATCGATAGAAGCTGTTGAACAGTTCGGCGCAGATATTGTAAGTGCCCTTTGATCATCTACTAGCAGACATTGAGAACATCAACCAATCATGTAATCTAAAGATTCTGCCACTGAGGCCTTACGTCAGTGCGTACGCGCCAAACGGCATAACAATCAGCGGGCCTCCTGATTCTCTCACAAAATTTACTCAGTCTGAAGCCTTTAGCGACTTCAGACATGCGAGTATCCCAATTTATGCGCCTTATCATGCACCCCATCTGTATTCAGACATGGATATCGGCCATATTGTTGACGGCCTTGCTATTGAAAATCCAAAACAAATCTTTTCTCTCTTCTCTGGTACGGGAAGCAGCATCGAAAAGGGTGATTTTGCTACTGTTCTGGAGGCTGCAGTCCGCCAGGTTATTCTAGAACCAATACGATGGTTTGCAGTCTTGGACGAATTGCAAAATTGGAT
The DNA here is from genome assembly GCA_022814505.1 of Talaromyces liani. Lineage (NCBI taxonomy): Eukaryota > Fungi > Ascomycota > Eurotiomycetes > Eurotiales > Trichocomaceae > Talaromyces > Talaromyces liani. Next base: position 134,417 of record JAKLNL010000038.1, read on the forward strand.
CAAGAATGTGAATCCTACCTCCTTTCAAGTTATCCCCGTTGGGACGACCGCCCATCAGTTGATATACACCACACTCAAGCAAACTCCATTACGAACATTGATCCCTAAAAGACCGACTCAGCCTCAGTCAGTCCATGTCAACTCACAAAACGAGTCTTCGAATCCGCAAAGACCGAGTCTCGCGATTATCAGCATGTCTGGCAGGTTTCCTGGAGCAAAGAACAATGAGGCATTCTGGGATCTTCTCTACCAGGGGTTAGATGTACACAAGGAAGTTCCGGCTTTACGCTGGGATGTGAAGACACATGTTGATCCAACCGGAACTAAGAAGAACACAAGTGCGACACCGTTTGGTTGCTGGCTTGACGACCCGGCGGAGTTCGACGCTCGCTTTTTCAACATTTCACCTAGAGAAGCACCACAAATCGACCCCGCGCAACGACTCGCCCTAATGACTGCATATGAGGCAATAGAGCAAGCTGGATTGGTTCCAGATGCAACCCCTTCAACCAGACGAGATCGTGTCGGTGTATTTTACGGGATCACAAGCAACGACTGGCTGGAAACGAACAGCGCTCAAGATATTGACACATATTTCATTCCTGGAGGAAACCGGGCATTCGTCCCAGGTCGAATAAATTACTGTTTTAAATTCAGTGGCCCAAGCTATGCAATCGATACAGCCTGCTCGTCCAGTCTTGCCGCTATTCATAATGCTTGCAATTCTCTGTGGCAGGGAGATATCGATACAGCCATCGCAGGTGGGACAAATGTTCTTACAAATCCAGATTGTACTACCGGTTTGGACAGAGGACATTTCCTTTCCCACACAGGAAACTGTAAAACGTTTGACGATGGGGCGGATGGGTATTGTCGCGGCGAAGGCATTGGAACAATCATTATTAAACGTTTGGATGACGCGATTAATGATAATGATCCTATCCTAGGCTTGATCCGGGGAGTCTATACAAACCATTCATCCGAGTCAGAATCGATCACAAGGCCTCATATCGGTGCGCAACGGATGATCTTCAAGAAGATCCTCAACCAGGCCGCTGTCGACCCTTATTCCGTGGGCTACATTGAAATGCATGGAACTGGGACACAGGCAGGAGATGCTACTGAGATGTCCAGTGTCTTGAATACATTTGCACCGCCTCTGAACGAAGTCAAAAAAGGTCGAACTAGCGAAGAAACGGTTTACTTGGGATCTGTAAAGGCAAATATAGGACACGGAGAGGCTGCCTCAGGTGTGTCTAGCGTCATCAAGGTGCTAATGATGATGCAGAAGAATATTATCGTCCCACATTGTGGTATCAAAACCAAAATCAATCATAAGTTCCCAACGGATCTAGCAGAACGGAATGTCAAGATTGCTTTGAAACCAACCTCTTGGAAGAGGAGCTCAGATCCAACAAAACCCCGACGGGTATTCATCAATAATTTTAGTGCTGCTGGTGGAAATACGGCCCTTTTGTTGGAGGATGCACCACTCATGCTTGATACCTCAGTTAATGCACCCGCCGACTCACGCAGTAAACATCTCATTGCTGTTTCTGCCAAGAACGGCGTATCTCTGCAAGGCAATATCAAATCGTTATTAGCCTTTCTGGAACAGAACCCCGATGTTTCCCTTGGTCAACTGTCATACACTACTACGGCGAGGCGAATGCATCACCAGCACCGCGTCATCCTTGCGGGCACAACTGTTGAAGAAATTCGCAGCCAAGCCGAGACTGCCCTTAGGGATCAATTAGGTATGACAAGACCTAAAAGTGCGCTAAAGGTTGTCTTCACTTTTACTGGTCAAGGTGCCCAATATCCTGGAATGGGTAAAACTATTTATGACAGCTTCTCCACTTTCCGATATGAACTTCATCGCCTAGATCATATTGCAAAGGGTCTAGGTTTTGCATCCTTCCTACCAGTAATCCTGTCCGAAGATCAGGATGTTGGAATCTTCACACCAACTGCTGTACAGCTAGCTAGCGTGTGTATGCAGATTGCTCTCAGCAAACTCTGGGCATCGTGGAACGTCCACCCGGTTGCCGTGGTCGGCCACAGTTTGGGCGAATACGCAGCTTTAAACGTGGCTGGTGTCTTGTCTGACATAGACACTGTCTATCTTGTTGGGTGCAGGGCTAACCTCCTCGAAAAGAAATGCACGAGGGATACCCATGCCATGCTCGTGGTTAGGGGCTCTGTTGATGACATTTCCAAGATCCTTCAAGACAAAGAATACGAGATTGCCTGTATCAATTCCCCTACTGAGACTGTCTTGGCCGGGCCAAATGAAGGCATTGAAGCACTAAAACAAATACTCTCAGATGCTGGGCTCAAATCGACATCTCTGAAAGTACCATATGCTTTCCACTCTTCGCAGGTAGAGCCAATACTCGAAGACTTTAAGAAGCTGTCAGCCAGAGTGACTTTTGCAGAGGCCAGGATTTCTGTGATCTGCCCCTTGGACGGCAACATCGTTCATGGCATCCATGAGTTCGGCCCAGAATATCTTGCCCGTCACTCTCGTGAGCCTGTGAATATGTTCAAGGCTCTTCTTACAGCAAATCGTGAGAAAATTCTTGTTGCCGAGACAGCCACCTTGGAGATCGGCCCTCATCCCGCCATCTCGGGTATGGTTAAGGCCGTTCTTGGCCCTCAAATAGAATGCTTGACATCTCACCAGCGTGGTCGACCCATATGGAACGTTTTATCATCTTCTTTGAAGACACTGTACGAAGCAGGCATGGATATCTGCTGGATGAAATACCACGCCGACTTCAAGTCCTCGCACAAGGTTCTCCCATTACCGGCGTATAGCTGGGACCTTAAGGAGTACTGGATACGGTACGTCAATGATTGGTCATTACGCAAGGGTGATCCTCCATTGGTCATTGATAGTAGACCAAAACTCGAGAGTACCACCATTCACCGAGTGGTTGAGGAATCGGGTGATTCTCAAAGAAAACATATGATCGTTGAAGCCAATATCGCACGCGAGGATCTCAGCCCGCTTGTCCAGGGTCATGAGGTTGATGGTATCCCGCTTTGTACTCCATCTGTTTACGCGGATATTGCATTAACTCTGGGATCCTATCTCATTGAGTGCAATCGTCCCGACAAGAAAAATAACTTACTTGTGGATATATCGGATATGACAATCTCCAAGGCTCTGATTTTGCGCGCCGGTGCGACGAATCAGTTACTTCAGGCTCATGCCGATATTGACTGGTCAACTATGTCTGCCGTTCTCAAGTTCATGACATTTGACGTAAGTATTTGTGTTGTGTTTTTTTAGCGAGTATGTCCAACTAACTCTATGGATTTATAGAGCAAGGAGAAGCTTCAAGAGCATTCCCGCTGTGTACTTCGTTTCAAGGATAGGTCTCTACAAACAAGTCTTCAAGCAAACGCAGCCGAGGTTAAACAAAAGATGCAAGCACTCCGTGAAGGGGTCGCAGCAGGCACTGCAGCTCGGTATAACCGTGCGATGGCCTACCGTGCAATCAGACCCTTGGCGCGATTCCACGACGACTATAAGGGAGTCGATGAGATTATCCTCGACAGTGATACTTATGAAGTGACGAGTCATCTCAGCTTCGGAGATCTCAAACGCAGCGGAGATTTCCATACTCATCCCGCTATCATCGATTCACTAACTCAGTCTTGTGGGTTTGCGATGAATTGCAATGATAAGACAGATTTGGATGTAGATGTTTTCATGAACCATGGCTGGGGTTCCTTCCAATTGTTTGAGTCAATACAAGCAGATGGAACGTACACAACTTACTCGCGTATGGAAAAGGGTAAGGACGGGTTATGGCATGGTGATGTGGTTCTTTTTGATGGTGATCGCGTGGTCGGCTTCTTTGGGCAGATTGCAGTAAGTACTGCCTTTACATGCCTGAGGATATTCTGATTAACTCTTTCTCCAGATTCAAGGTGTTCCACGTCGTGTCCTCAAGGTCATTCTATCCATTGAAAGTGGGAACAAATCGCAGAAGAAACAAACTACAAGCGTGGCTGCTGCTCCCACATCTAATGCAAAAGCTCTTACCGCTGCGCCGACATCACAAACAAAATCTCTCCATCCGCTTAATGTTACTCAAACATCCGGGTCTGGCGAACTGTCTAAAGCACTGGCCATTATCGCAGATGAGAGTGGACTTGCGATTGCTGACTTGACAGACGATACTGCCTTTGCCGATGTAGGCATTGACTCTCTGTTAGGACTTACCATCACAGCTCGATTCAAGGAGGAACTCGACATGGACGTCGACTTTGACGTTCTCTTCAACGAGTATCGCACAATTGGCGATATGAAGCGTGCTCTAGGAAGAGCAGATGTTTCAAGTACGACGAGTCATTCCACGCCGACATCTGAATCCTTAGGAACTGTGACCCCCACGAGCAGCGCCTCCGTTGCCACGCCAGGATTTGATTTCAACCAAGCTCTCACCGTTATCTCAGAGGAGAGTGGTGTTGCGATGAGCGACTTGACTGATGATACCAATTTTGCAGAGTCTGGTGTTGACTCACTACTGTCTCTAGTTATCGTCAGCCGGTTCCGTGACGAACTTGACCTTGATATCCAGCAAGAAAGCTTGTTTCTGGAATGTCCCACGGTGGGAGATTTGAAGAAGCTACTACTTGGGGATGCTGCTGTGGCGATTGACACACCCCAGCAATTGCCAGAGGCGAAGAATCATGCGCAAACACTAGCTGAAGACACTTCGAGAAGGGACAGGAAATTGCAACTCGAGATCAAAAACGCAGCTCATGCAATGCGAAGAAAGGCCGTTGAGGAGTACGTCGAGAAGTACACATCTGGATTCTCATCCCCCGGCTCGTCACTATCGTCTTCAATGCCCAAAACCGATGAGAAGGTAGTTCTGGTCACAGGCGGAACCGGAAGCCTCGGAGGTCATCTGGTTTACCACCTGGTTCAGCTTCCAGACGTCAAGAAAGTTGTTTGCCTGAATAGGGCGAACAAAGAGGATCCTTTCACACGACAAAAGAAGGCCATGCGGGCGAAGGGAATTCGTTTCCCCGACGTACTCAAACCAAAAGTCCTCATATACCAGACCGACACCTCAGAACCCTTGTTCGGTTTGACGAAGGATGAATACGACGGACTGGTGGAGTCGGTAACCCACCTCATTCACAATGCCTGGCCCATGAGCGCAAAGCGAACACTAGAAGGCTTCGAACCGCAGTTTCAAGTCATGCGAAATTTAATACAACTCGCATCCGATATTGCATCCAACCGTCCGGAGAGTTTTAAGTTCAGCTTCCAGATGGTCTCCTCCATAGGTGTTGTTGGCCGATACAATCTCGAAGCCCAAGAGGCTGCTACTCAGAATTATGATAGGGAGCAAAGGATTGTCGTACCAGAGGATAGAGTCGACATCGACGCTGTCCTTCCTAACGGCTACGGAGAAGCGAAATGGGGCTGTGAACGAATGCTGGATGCGACTTTGCATAAATATCCCAACCGTTTCCGCGCCATGGTCGTTCGACTAGGCCAAATCGCGGGTTCCAAGACCAGCGGATACTGGAATCCCATGGAACATTTTGGCTTCTTGATCAAATCATCGCAAACACTTAACGCCTTGCCAGATGTACCGGGCAAAGTGTACTGGACCCCTGTGAACGATGTTGCGGATTCTTTGATAGATCTTGTGCTTGCTGATAATACTCCCTATCCTGTCTACCACATTGATAATCCGGTTGGTCAGTCATGGAGCGATGTGAGCACCGTCATCGCAGATGCGTTAAATATTCCGCATCTCATTCCGTTCAGGGAATGGCTGAACCGCGTCCGAACGGCACCGTCGAGGAATAATCCAGCCTCAACCCTAGTGGACTTTTTGGAAGATAACTATCTGAGAATGTCGTGTGGTGGGCTGATTTTGGATGTCAAACAGACTCTGGAGCATTCCAAGACATTGGCAGCCCTGGGACCTGTGAGTGAAGAGGTCGTGAGGAAGTATATTCATATTTGGAAGGAGATCAAGTTCTTGAATTAGATGCAGTCTTTATTCTGGCTGGCTGATACTTCACAGAACATGGATGTAATTCCCATCAATTATCAAATTGCCAAATTTCTCTTTTATCAATCATGTGTACTCGAACATTCAATTAATGGTAATAACAAATCGAATGAAAGATCATCAGAATAGAATGGTTTAATAAATCTATCAATTAACAAGCACCCATACTACTCCATCATAATAGGAATAGAAGCTATAGAACATGATTAAAGCGTACAACTAAAACCAAACATGAGTTGGCACAATTTTAGTTGAAGCCGTTCAAATAAGCTTCATGTGTTTAGCTTCCTTAATTGCGACCTCATTATATTGACTATTCTTGAATGCTCAGCCCTCAACCACGAATCTAGACTTCGGCACAAATTGTCGACGGCACCACCGAACGTAGACTCGTCATCGTCGACGAGATGTTGAGCACCACCAAACTCACGAGAAGCGAATTGGTCAATGAGACGCTCAGTTCTTCTCATTTCACCCAGTACTAATTGGATGTTCACTGCTGTTTGTACGCGTTGATCATCAATGTTGAATACGCCAACGGCCATCTTTGCTGGTGTAACAGTGAGATTGCTCGATTGTGCCATTGTAGATGAAGTGGTTTTTGTACTACCACTCGTAGTACTATTCGCGGCTGTTGTTGTACCCGACCATGCGGTAGAAGGTCCAGTTCCCCAGGATGCAGAGACCAGTTCGGGTGAGGACCTAATTGGCGACAGATAATGGGACGACGGATCCAGGGTCATCGTTACAGGATTCCATAAACCGCCGCCCTGCGTACAGGCAGCCGCTTGCTGATACAAAGTCAGGATACGGCAGATGATTGATGCATGGAGCAGAGTGAGATGGGAAGACCTTGCGCACGAGCAATCCAAGAGGCCGCTGAGACGCTCACTTGTCTCGCGATTGATACGGAGCACATGATCGAAAGGCACCCAGTTTGCATTCTCCCCTTTTGTGTTTTCTGATGAAGTAGCTGAGTGGTCGTTGCTGATTCTAAGTAGTGATAGGGTGCGAAGGATCTCGTACGCATCCATATAGCAGTGATGCCCTGTCATTCCTGCAGGCAGGCTCAAGTCTCTGTCGGGTTGTGGATTCTTATCGGCTTCGGTTTGGATTGTGATCGGTTGCGTCGTTGAAGCACTCGTTGATGAGTAATCTCCTAGCTCAGGCGATTCTTGTGTGTAAGTGAGTCCGGTCTGAAAGTCAAATGGGATAAGATTATTCCTATAATCATCTTCAACGGGCTTTGTGTTAAAATTGAAAGAAGAGATATTCATTAAAGATGACCCGTCCAAGTAACGACCGATCAAGGCGTCAGTGTTGCCATCCGCCATGTCAAATGATGTAGGTATGTCTGTGAGGTCTGATAGTGAGCCGAGATCCATCATGATAGCATCACTATCACTCTTGACGTTGTTGTCGTTGCTGCTGCTATCGTTACTGTCGCGCTTATCTGTCTCTGTAGCGTCAGATTGTCTGGCTGATGTCCCCTGTGTTACGCTTGTACGCCTTCCTCGTCCAGGCGCCTTTCCCATTCTCCGCGATACGCCATAGACACATGGCAAGCCGTAGGAGACGCAACGACCACATTCTGGCTGGGCACGGTCACATCTCAACTTGGCCATACCACAGCCATCACAGCTAGATCGTAACTTCGGTTGTCGTTTGGAGATCGAAGACTGGTCAGGCATGGCTTCGATGTAAAACTATCTTCTTTTTGACTTTGAACTAAAACATATTCGGGGCAAGGTAAAGTAAAAGGGAGATGATGCTAGAGACCTTCATCTTGTTTCTCGTTGGCACCTACACACTGGCAATAACTCTTTCTAGGCCGTTCCGGACCGGAATATTGGAAATAAAGGTGGTTGGAATAATTATCACGATCGATCGAGCTTGCCATCTCCTTCGGAGTAACTATACAACGATTTGTCGCCGACTCGGGGAGGCAAGGAAATGGATCATGACACAGCGATTGGAGGGGAGGTACTGCATACTGATAACCAAAGTAATAGGGTACGCGTCATATGCTCTTGGGTACTCGTTTATCTTCTGTAATTGGTAGGCGGATCATCGTATACGAGCCCAATATCTTGTGGCACAGCACCTCTGGATTGGCTTACCCGAATCGGTTGGTACCTGTGGTAGTCTATGATAAGCAGTTCTATCAAATCATATCAATTAGAATGTAACCTATAACACATATTAAAGCATAATCAGGCCGAATAAATTACATAGATTAATGCAGTACGTGACTGCATGCAACCCCATGACTCGATTCCCAGCCCCACGGTCGTCCAACAACAATTTTCTCCATCCAGGACCTCACCACAAGCCCTGAAACATTGACGCGCAGATATAGTCTGCATGCACGCAAGCTATCATACATGTGTGACTCGAAAAGCAAAAGCTGCCTAAGCTGCTGAAGCTGCCTCAGTCTCAGTCTCTGGCTTAGGAGCTGGGGGTTTCACGCTCTGCCACTTGACGCCAACTACACCTAAGGTAGCCAAGCAGGTCATAATCAGCGCGATGAGGAAAGCCCTGGTCAAAGCACTGTTATACGCAACTTGGACCTGATGGATAATACTAGGATCGTGAATCAGGTTCGTGATCTCAGTGGCGCCCGCATTAACAATCTGCTGGACATCAATGCCAGCGATGCCCGTCAGCCCTGCGGCGAGGTGATTGGTAAATTGATTTTGCGCCACACTGACGAAGAGCGAGCCACCAAACATCTGGAAGAACTGCATGATACAGGTACCAATCGGCACGTCGGCCATAGGTAGGACAGCCTGTGCTACAATGATAGATTGTTGCATGCCCATGCCAATTCCGGCACCGAAAAGAATCTGATATCCGATCCACTTGCCTGTCGATGTATCGACCGTCCAAGTAGTCAACAAACCGGCACCGATAGAACCAATCACCACCAAGCCATACATGAAGGGGTTGTAGTAGCCCCAGGTGGAGACGATAAACCCTGCCGTAAGACTAGCGATGACCACAGCGATCATCATCGGCAATGTATTAATACCTGAGTGTGTAGCCGATGTACCACGGATGGCTTGGAACCATAGAGGGATGTAGTAGACCATGATAAAGAACGAAGCGCCAACACACAGGGTGTAAAGTGCTCCACAGGCGATGCTTCGCTGCTTAGCGATACGAAGCGGGATAGTTGCATTATCGCCAGCCCAGAACTGCACGGCAATAAAGGCAAGGAGGAGAACACCAAAGACGGTAAACAGTGCAATGATTCGGCCATTGCTCCAAGGATATGTTGTACCACCCCACTGCAGGGCGATGAGCAGACAGATAATGCTGGGCGTGAAAAGTATAGTACCAATAGGATCAAAACGCAAAATACTCTCGATCCACGTCCTCTTTGGCTGTGGCATGGGAGGTGGTGCCTTGTAAAAGAAGAATATGGCAATAGCCGTCACGCCGCCAATGGGAAGATTGATGTAGAAGCACCATCGCCAGGTAACATGGTCGGTGAAAACGCCTCCAAGTAACGGCCCGACGACACTTGCAATTCCATAGACGGATGTGATCAAACTGGTAAATAGGGGGCGCTTCTGGACCGGAGTGCTAAAGGCGAGGATGATCAATGAGCCGGAAAAGAGCCCAGCCGAGCCCAAACCCGCAATGGCACGACCAATGATAAGTGCAATGGAGTTTGGAGCAACTCCACAGATGAGCGAGCCGAGTTCGAAAAGGAAAAGGCTGAGCATGAAAATCCACTTGATATTGAAGACCACGTAGAGGCGTCCGAAGAAAAGTTGGAAGGCGGAGAGTGTCATCAGATAAGCTGATCCATACCAGCCAATATCGGAAAGCGCGTGGAAGTCGTCGGTAATGCGTGGGATAGCTGTTGCGATGATGGTGTTGTCAAGGGCGACACAGAGCACGGCCAGCTCCAGCCCAATGAAAATAAAGAACAGCTTCAATCCAGTAGGATATTCTGGAGCAGGGTTGGCATTGCTTGAATCTTGGGCAGTCGCTTCGTCAGCTGCCTTGAGCTCATCTGAGCCCGTGCTCTCGTGGTTGAGGTCTGGTGACGGCTTCTCATCGTGACCATTCTCTGGCGGTGCCTGGTCAGACACCGCGGTAGACATGGTGCTCTTGTCGATAGAGTAGAATTAGATTCACGTCGCGTTTTTTGGAGTTATCGCGATACGTTGGAGGATAGCAAAAGACAATCGAGCAGCGATGCGAAGGAAAATGGGGAGAGAAACGCGCTATAACAGAGCATAATAAGGACAAGCATGGTTGGGCTCGGAGATAGCAGATTCTTATCTCCACTGTTCTTGGGTTATACTCACTGCTGTAGTTCGTTTGTCAGAAGTGTCACTACGTATGTCAATTGGACTAGTTGATCTAAGAAAAGGGGCTTTCTGTAAAGCTTAACCGCTAACTCCGATCAGATTACTAAGTTTTTATCGCTTAAACTGTGCAGCACATTTTCGGATCCCGGCTGGCTAAAAATATGGAGAACTAGAGACAAGCCTATAAGCACTAAAAGAACGCCAAATGATCCTTTAAAAATCTCTCCACTTTGATCCTCTCGATGAACAAAAAGAGCATCAAAGAAACCATTGGTTGATGATTTTATTCATTTCCCTAATTCCTATTTCCTATATCCATTCGCCTATTTCCTAATTCTTATTTCTTTTTCCCACGATTTGTCGCCCAGTCCGGCGGAGTTAAGCCCGGGGTTATGAATTTCCCATCGATCGTGTCCAATAAGGGTAAACACTCTAGCAAATTCTTTGTATTCCTAATTGGGTCGAGTATTCGAAGATCCGGGACCTAATTTAGTACGCGGCTCTACCATTCAAATACTCCATCGGATTAAATTTTTCCAATCGTAATGTGGTGGCACCCCCTTCTCTACAAGGTACACACTCTTTGGGATGTTCAGACGTGTACATTAATGACAAATACGTACTCTCGGACTGGCAGAATGTCCTTGGCATTAATACCAGTAGCATTACTTAGCAAATCGTATTCAGTCAACCCTCGCTTTTTTTAAGTTTCAGGACTTGTCACAAAGGTGTCAGCCTTGCATCTCTACCACGAAATCGTGGCTTTAGCTTTGGTTGATTGCCGAATATGGTTAGTGTCTAATCATACATAAGGTTCGCGCTAGTGGGCCGCATTTGCGCCACTCCGTCCCGATTGACTTTAGAAAGTGGGGGCATCTTTGTTTCACGAGTGATCGCCAATACTAACTTTACTACGTAAATATGTTTGATCTCACAGTGACCGATCTATTTCGAGGTCTATCTAACTATAAATCTATTGGCTTAATACAACAGATGATCACCTGACTTCCAAAATTCGAAGTCTCTGATGCGTACGGTATATATATATTTCTCTTTAGACCTATTTATGATACGAGACGCGCTCCATCTAAGTATTGAAAGAAGGATCGGGTTCAAAAAAGATTTTACCATATGTGCTTTCCAAGGCTCTATACCTGGGCATCCAGGTACACAAAGAAAAGATTAACTTAGCTACTTATCATTGACTAAATGAGCAGCCAAGTTCGATTGGCTAAGCCACTGCTAGTTCAAGTACCGACATGGCACTACCGAACGGCTGCACAACGTTGACCAGCTGCAATCTGGTATCATCAACAGCAGCGGCATCAAACAACTCCTTCCATTCGTCCAAGTCTCTTTCCTTACTATTGAAAGCTTGCATCATCGTCAAGTCCCGAGCGCGCACGATTCTTTCCACAGAGACTGGAACGGATCCGGGCTTGGGCAACACAGTGTCCATGATGAGTAGCCGGGATTTGGTCTTGTCCATTGCTTTGACGATATGTTTGAGAATTAAAACGGCTTCGTGGTCAGGCCAGTCGTGTAATATCATTCGGAGCAAGTAAACGTTCGCACCATGCAGCGGTTGTGGGATAGTAATATCATGTGCTTGAAAAGTGATACGCGAAGCAATGTCTGCTGGTAGGGATTCTGCTGCTTTGCTTCCATGTTCCGCGTTCTCAGGAAGATCTTGCACGGTAAATGTGAGATGGGGGTATGCGTTAGCCAATGCGATTGCAGAAGTGCCGGTTGATCCTCCCATCTAATATTAACGTTAATATGTTAGCTGTGGCGCGTCTTTCCAGATATATCAGAAGAACGACTTACATCAACAACCGAGGCTCCAATAGGAAGAGTTTCCCATTTATATCCATTCAAGAGATGTTTGATATCAACAGCCTCACTGCTCCTCACATTCCGCATATACTGCGCAAAATCTTTCATTAAGTCTTGGTTTCTGGAAAGATACTCGAAGAACGTCAAGTCCGTATTATGAGCCAAATTGAATGCCGTCTCGTATGTACGCGTACTTCCTGCACCCCATTTCTTGTGTGCAGGCGCCATTTGTAGAGCGAGCGGCGCTGAATTGGAAGACATATAAGATGCATAAGCGTGGATGTCTTCGTTTCGCGCTAGTAATGCTGACGTCGCAGAGTGAGCGACACTTTTTCCGTCTTCTTGCTCATGAAACAAAAACGCTGTCATGGCCATTCGCATGATACTCTTGAGTCTTTGTGCGGGCAACTTGGCAGCTGCGGCGAGATCGGCATAGCTAATTGTAGTATCGAGAGGTACAAGGTGGAAAATATCAAATTGGCATAACCAGCGCAAACATGAGATGTATTGAAACTAGCTTCCATGTCAGCCTGAAAATTCTTCTTCTATCGAAGCGGAGAGGCGCAATCTTACGCCTGTAGCGAGATGTGGGAGAAACTCGCTGGGCCCGATGGCCAGTTGCAGAATCTCTAAAGACTTCGCGATGAGGTTTTCGCGTGCTTCTTGAATGCTTTGAGGGGAGCCTTTTGGCAGAACGGTACCCGGGCCATCACTGCGGAATGAGGGCTGAGGTAAATTTTGCGATGCTAAGTACTGGCTCACAATTCTGGCGTTATCTGTGATTGAACTGCTGAGTTCTTCTAAAGGAAATTCTCGTTTTGACATGTCGCTTATGTTTTAAACTATTGTACTTTGTATACTACTGCATGGATCTACTTGTCATTAACCAGGTAATGGCCACTTATGAACAGTCGTTGTAAAATTCTAATGCCGAGCCTGTTGTGGGTATTGGCCGTAGTTCGCCAACTCCATGCTCCTAGCTGTACGGAATAGGGGTTTTGTATCCCGATTGAATTCCGGGATGCCAATCGGGTTTGATGGAGGTTACATCTCAAGCCCGTATGTGAGGCCTAGTTCGTATGCAAATAGTGGACATTAACAACTCGGAGATAGGGTGTTAGAACAGTTGCAGCGGGATTTCTTTCTCTATTCGATCCGGATAAAGTTCAATCTTCACACCCTAACTTGATGCGAGTCGGGTGGGTCGAGCATGCGGTAAAGATCACCCTTAGGGTTGCACAAATCGCGTCAAATGCATATCAATGTTTATCGGGATACATTCGCAAGACAACTAAACATAGAATTGGGTTCGATGTACGTATTCTTGATGATACACCTAAAGTGATACTACCGGAGCATTTTCCATGTTTCGTGGTCAGTTACATACAACCTTGGAATAGTAAGGCACGCACTTAGATGGGTGTCGAATTGTCCGAGAAACCTTTTTCAACTTGGGAGAAACTCCATGGGCCACGAAAAGCATCCTCCACGATGACGAGATCAGATGACCTATATCATAAGTTGACGTCTAGACAGAATAATGTCACGACACAGGGTGATTTGGAGTCAAGCCCACAGACTGACCAGATGCGAAGCCGGCATTCTGTGAATCCACTGCACATTAAAATGCTGGACAATACGTCACCTAGATTTTTTTGAAGTAAGCACAAACTGTAGGCGTCAGGGATGTAACTACGAGATCCAGACCTGTTCATATGTTAGATAGCCGAATGGAAATTATATCCAAATGACTTGTATTGTTAATTTTTCGAATCCGACTACTTAGCATCTCCATAATAATGAGACTACGATTTCGAAAGTGTATTAATTGGACAATAATAATCCTGCAGTACAAAGATACATATGATAATCATGTTTCAATCATGGTATCAAATCTAGCTTTCCAGTCGATTTCCTTATCAGGCGACGTTGCGAGTGGGAAACTGTGCCAATCCTTGTGCCACTCTCCAGTTATTTCAGGCCAGACTCGGTAAAAAATCTCCAATAACCAAGGAGGAAAATAGTAATAGGGCATCGGTGTTATTTGGTCTTGATCCTCACAAGAAATCAAAACTTGAAGCCTTCCGTCATCTCCACGAATCCGCTTCACAATGTGGTCGCGGCCTATGTAGCCCAGTAGAAAAGCAAGGTCACCTCCGCGAACCCTACTGCTGAGGGTGTGGCTAAAGCGGACTTGGACCTCCATATATTCCAGTCGCCCACCTCCCGGGTTTATGGCATGAAAAATTTCGTTGGCAAGTTCTCGATCTAAGGCGCTGTTAATCAAAGTGTCTCTGACTTGACCGTATCTAGGTATGAAGTTGGCATTTGTTCTGTCCGTTTGCACATATTGCTGATCAAAATCACTGAAAGTGGGGTCATTTCGTGGCTCAAATATAATATCAGGATCGTCCTCATCCGTACGCCATCCGTCATTGTGGCTCACAATATGGTCTGTGGGTTCCAGCCAAAGAGATAGACGCCGTAGATTTGGAAAGGAGCCAAGAGCTCGATAATGTGTGACTTCGAGGCTGTCACCTCTGGTGCGATTGATATCTATTGTAAGGTCTTCCAGCAAATGACAAACTTCTGCAAGGCCTTGTATATCTTGTAACGGTATACTTGCATAGACAGTCGGTGTTATTAGGAGTTGGCGTAAACGCGAACCAAATTTTTTTGAGATCAAACCGGCGCATATTTCAGGATCCCATCCCAATAGCTCAAGACGGGTCAGGGGAGGCAGGTTCAGTAAGAAATGATTAGCAGCGACTTTGAAATCGCCGGGATCGTGGCGATTTGGGCTATACAAGTTGATTTCAAGTTCCTGGAGTGATGGAAATCGGCACGAGGCTAGATATTCCATAGTTTCCACTTCCAATGAGAATGATAAACGAAGAACCTTCAATTTTGAAAGGTTGATGGATTCGATCCATCCTTCAAATTCCTCTAGGTCCACCCCGAAATAAGAGAGGCCGAAACTTTCTAGCGAACCACCAGAGTCACTGTGTGTACTGCTTCCGTGGCTATTTCTTCTAAAGTGATTCCAATCATCGCGTGTCTGTAAATTTTCGTCGTCGTCGTCGTCGATTCTATGAGGTTGATGATATATATAAAAATCCTTTAGGTTTGGTGTGAGACCTCTAATGAGAGCCTGTAAAGCTTCGGATTGATATGTAACCACCCCGCGTGAGTCATATCCATCTCTGTCCTCATATTGGCTAATAATGCCACGAAGACACGGCGAGGTCGATAAACGAAACTCGTAATCATCTGTGCCATCCGCGTCCAGACTCCACAAGAAAAAGTCAGTCAAATATAGCGCGCACTGAGGCTTGTAGTGATGAATGCTCTCGAGAAGGCTCGGTGGAAATTGGTTGAAACTGTTATAGAAGACTGAGTCTAGGACTGGTAGGCGCTCAATGAATGTAGCCAGAGATTTCCAGAGATGATCTTGTTTGTAGAGATATTCGAGGCCTAATGAGTCTCTTCGCGGCCGCTTTGCATATCTTCTCTTTCGCTCCTTGAAAACGTCCAAATTACTACCATTGTATTGAACATTGGACATTTTGGGTCGATGCCATTCTTCCTGCTGTTGTTTCTGGGATGATCGCTGGTCGCTAATGATTAGACGAGTGACGCGTCCGTGACCATCCACTCGTTGAAGTAGCTTGGAATATGCCTGAACATCATTTTGAACTCTTGCAAGGTCGGTTGAGAATGCCAAAGTCCGATAGGAGATGGCAACAACGGTAGAATAGCAATGCTTGCTAGCATACGCTAAGTCAAGCACACTGCGGGGTTCGATGAGGTCAAGCCATTCGCCGATGAGCAGTAAAATCTCGGATGGCAACTGATCCAACATAGTGTAGTAGCATTCGTACCTTTTCCCTTCCTTTCAAAGAATGATAAAGCCCAAAAGCGCGAACCTTTGCGTGCTCAACGAGTTGACAAGATTCTCTCGGTTTCGAAGCGAAGGATTGCCTGCTGTGGGCCATCGCCAGCCAATCAATCGCGTTGTTGAAACCCTCTTTTAACCTCGCCTTTGTCAGTGATTAACCTAATTCTCTCTACACTATTCGCCACATATTCGTCTTCTGTTTAGTTACCGTACCAAGGCATTATCCATTTGAAGTCCAACAATCTACGCAGATGGAGTTTGTTGTGAAAGTGAGAAAATTCGAAAATAATCTGCTCCCTTGGCCGAAATAAACCACCCAGCGATTCATCCATTCCATCGATTGAAAAACAGCATGTCTACAAACACATCGCAGGCAGCCTTTGCCTACGAAGAACCAACTATCGCCACGATTCTCAATCAAGCTGGTTTGCTTCTAGTGCTGAATGTCGTCAATGTCTGCCTTGATAAGCTTCTCTATTGCGGGCTGATCGGTCAGCTGTTCATTGGCATCCTCTGGGGTTCGCCGGGAGCCAAATGGAGCAGTACCGATCTAGAACATGTCATTCAGCAGTTGGGATATCTAGGTCTGATCATGCTTGTTTATGAGGGTAAAATCTATCCTTTCTGCTATACGTATCTTAGTTTCTTCTCAAGTTCTGACGTCATATAGGCGGTTTGTCAATGTCAATCAAAGCATTAAAAGCCAACATCTTTGTGTCAATTGCGGTTGCACTGACAGGTATCATGAGCCCAATTGCTCTATCATTTGTGTTGAAAGAGCTTGTGTCGGCAAATTCTCTCCAGGCTTTTGCTGCCGGTGCTGCTCTAAGTGCGACGAGTCTTGGCACTACATTCACTATCCTGTCTACCACCAACTTGATCTCTACGCGACTTGGGACAGTGACTACATGCGCTGCAATGCTTGACGATGTCGTTGGTCTAGTAATGGTACAAGTTATTGCAAATTTAGGTGGAACCAACACTTCATTCGATCCTATTACTGTCATTCGGCCTGTGTTCGTGTCCATTGGTTTTGGTGTTGGGGTATTTGTTTTGTGCTCCTTTTGCTTGAAGCCAATTCTGAAAACTCTTTTAACAAAAGAATATAAAATGCCAGACTTCATGAAGCCACCCCAGTTCGCTTTCCTAGCTCACACAGTCATACTCGTGGGGATGGTTGCTGGAGCTACATATGCCGGTACATCAAGTCTCTTTGCTGCCTACCTCAGTGGAGTGATTGTGAAATGGTTCGATGAATTCTCTGCAGAGTTCAAAACGGAACATATCAGGGCAGGGTCTAATTCACCCCAATCTAGCACATACCAAAATCACGCTACTTCTCAAGAACAGAACCCTCAAGCAGACAACCGCCAAAATGAGCATAATCCATCAAGCCCATCTGCGACAATGCAAGGGAACCATGACGAGACCGATGAAGTAACCACAGGTGAAATGATCTATGAGAAATACTATAAAAGTCCAGTTGACCGTATCTTGATTCCTTTCTTTTTTGTGAGTTTACAAGATAATATTTCTCCTTGCGAGCGAAAGAATCTAACAGTGACCCTCAGGCATCAATTGGTTTTGCAATACCTATCACCCAAATGTTAAGAGGAAGTATAGTCTGGCGAGGCATAGTGTATTCCATTTTGATGATTCTTGGAAAAGTGGTTACCGGCCTATGGCTCATACGGTTTTCAACCAACCCTCTCGGTGGCTTGATCAAAATTTCAAAAAACGCCTTCTCTTACATCACTTTGGCGTGTACTAAGAACCGAGGGGAATCAAAAGAGCAGGTGACTTCGGTTTCTGAACAGACCGCCCGTCGGAAGAGTACCGCAGTTGGCGATTCAAGACATAGCAATGCTGCAAGCTCATCTGAGGAGCAGGTAAGGGCGATAACTCGTGATATGACCACAGAGCAAGTAACAGCTTCACCACTACGGAATGACTCAACGCCCAGCTCCGGTAGCCGAGTTTCTCTACCGCCGAAACCGAAATCTCTCTACCCGCCGGCAATTCTCGGACTGGCAATGATTGCCCGAGGAGAAATCGGATATTTGATTGCATCACTTGCTCAGACCCAGGGAATGTTCAACGGTGGTGCCGCGGACGGATCTTCGGATATCTACCTGGTCATAGTATGGGCGATTTCAATCTGCACATTGGTCGGACCGATTGCTGTTGGTACGTTGACTAGGCGGGTGAAGAAACTGCAAGCAATTAGAGTCAATGCCGGTGGAGAGGATCCCCTTGGTGTTTGGGGTATCTGAGCTGAAGGGGGGAAAAGACAAACAGTCTATTAGGTATATTCTATCTATCAGTCTATATGACTGTGGGGTAATTATAATATGTATCTCCAACAATTGTATATACACAGAACCAACACCATGACTCCGTTAAATGATCCAAAGCCACACGGCATATACAAGAATCTCCCCAAAACCACGTCGACTACTCGACAAAAGGACTTCCTCCACCGACATTCATGCGAGCGGCATACATGCACCTCACGGAATTCCCATTACACCAGCCATGGAAGAGCATATTCCCATCATTCAAAACCGTCGCACCACCCGGTCCATGCAACTGATCATTTGACGCCAACACCGAAACACCATTCTTGCTATACGGCCCGGTGATACTCGATGCAGTCGCAACACGCACATCATACTTTACATCTGTAAAACAATGCGTCGAATAAAACAGTAAATACGTCCCATCACCCGCTCTCACCAACGACGGCGCTTCCACCAACGGACCATCCGGCGCATCCCTATCAATCAGCTGCACAGCATCACCAACAGGCGTAATCCCATCCTCCGACATACGCTGCAACATAATCGGCGTCGCTGCCAATGGTTCAATGCTATTGTTACAATCCCCGCCATGGCCAACGCTGTTTCCGTCGATTTTGTACAGGATGTAGCGCGTGCCGTCCGAATCTTGGAAACTGTTGGCGTCGATTGCGCCGCCTTGCTCGAGTGGGCAGGCGAGTGGGTTGTTGGTGGAGGTTGGAATGTAGGGACCCGCTGGGTTGGTGCTGTCGGCTATTGCGACGCCGATGCAGTGGCGGTTGGGGTTGGAGGAGACGATGGCGGAGTAGTACATGACGTATTTTCCGTCAGACTATCGTTATCAGTTTGATAAATTCCTGTTTAGTTGAACTTGAGAGAAGGGAAGATAAATTAGCGTACCCTTCTGAATACATCGGGAGCCCAGTGGTCCGGCTCAGTCTCCCATCCCGACAACGTAGGCAGCGCCTCAACATCCAGCAAACTCCACGACACAAAATCGGTCGAATGAGCTACCTGGATTCTTTTCCCATTTCCATTAGTGCCAAAGGCGTACCATGAGTCGTCCGTATGCTGCACAAAAGCTGGGTCTGGGAAGTCGGAGTTTAGGGCAAGCGCGATACTAGTAGAGCCATCGAAGGAGGTCCTTCTGTGGAGAGATTGTTCTGAGAAAGAAAGTACAGGTGAAGAATAAGCGGCTGGTAAAATACTGAGTCCTCCCAGGATTGCCACTGAGAGTGAAGGGCTGAAGAGCATGATATATGTGTATATGCTTCGGATGAAGAGGATTAAACAATATATAGATGGAAGAAAACACAAAAGAAATAAAGTTCAAGAACGACTTTGAAGAATTAAAAGAAAGTACGTCACGAGTAATATGAACTCGATGACTGGAATGAATGACTTCAGAAGTGAAGAGTGCGACGTTTGTGCGTAGTTGAACAGGTATATAAGTAACCCCTTCACAACCCTTCCAAAGGACTACATGTCTGCATACGGAACAGCATCGCTGGATTTTTAGCACTCGCATTCAGGTCCTTGGAGACCACTACTACGACTTAACTCCGCTCTGCCTGTCTGGCATAAACCGATAAGGGGCCAACCTTGCGTCTACCGGCTCGTGGGCAGACGCGTATAGGCACAACTGACATAAGGAGGACGTAAACCCAGTTACCGGATAGAGTAAGGATAAGAAGAAGGGTTCCAGGTTTTGAGGGTCGAAAACATCTATTCATCCTATAGGATTTTCAAGGATTGAACAAGGGCTCTTGTGCGTGATACAACGCTATCGAAATACATAGTTCTTAGGTACATGTGGAATACTAGCAAAATCTCGGGTTTAAGCGGGATAGGAGCTCATCGTGGAGATTTAATGAGCTATTATTTGGGTTACGCGTGGGAAGAAATACAAAATTGACCGGTCCTCCCACTGCGAACAGAAAACCCGTGTTATGTTCTCGGGTGTGAGTGGGCACACCCTAACAAATCTGCGGTAAATCGTGGTATATCCGATGAGCGCGTGGAAATCTAAAAGAAAAAAACCTTAGATCCGATCCAAAAGCCGTGAGATTTTGTATGTGAGGTTCGCCGCAAACATCGACATGCGGTTGTATCTCCGTCGATGTGATCCCGCGGAATCGATTTGATGTAGTATCGAGTGTTGAATCCATGGTTGATACGGAGGAAAGTAGGGATCGTTCAGGTACGGGATTAACCCATGCTTTGGAGCAAGGATGGTCCGGGATATTTTGCCGGGTTATTGATTTACACGTAGCTTGACGATTTTGATATCATGATGAAGGAACCGAGAAGATGGTTCGCATAAATAGACTGAATATACGGAGCTCAGTGACGTTTAAATTATCTAGTCACAAAGCATCCTTAATTCTTGAAAAATGCTCGAATGTACCAGACTTCATTACGCTCTGATTTCCCGTACCCTCCTCAAAACCCCTCACCATGCCTTTAGAACCTGTGACTATAACGACGCAAGGGAGGTATATAAGGATTCGCGTACCAGGGTCGATCGAGTCATCCAAGTTGTATATCCCAATCTCTGCCAACACTCTCTCCTTCTCACCAGGAACAACATCGATCGATCAGACCGTTCAACAGTCTTTATCATCCAGCTTCTAAACCTTCTGGAGGGATTGTTATAGTTCCTAGTCCATGATTGGCCGATCTCAAGGTACTGCATCCGTCGCTCCGTCAACGGCGACGTGCAGATCCCCACAAGTACCTACGGCCCCACTTCTGCCGATGGAATCGCGATCTTTCCGATGAATGACATGGATGAGATTAGGTAGCATTGACTCTATTTTTGTGTGAAGATATTTGAATTAAGAGTGTTCTTAAAGTTCTGACTTGAGGTCAAGACTGGAAACTTCTTGGACTTTGATTATGTGGACTAGAATTGACGTGTCTTCGTTCGGGTAAGTTGAAAGAAAAACAGCCGGCAGTAGCCCTAGCCCTAGCCCTAGCCCTAAGATCAAGCTTTATACGGATTATGAATACGGACGTACTCTGACTTTTCCACTTTCAAGAAGATGGCTATTTTCCAAACAAAAGTTCATAATAAATTCGTATTCAATGCATCTATAAGTCGCTCGCTATGCGTATTTTAAAATGTCAAAAAAACAGAACTACCTCTCCTTCCTATCCCTCTTCTTCTCCCTGATCCCCTGCACCCACAGCTCAGCATCCTCAATAGCATGCATAGGATTCTTCTTATGCAGCAACAAATGACCCTGAATCTCAGCAGGCGTAAACTCTCCAGCGGGGATCGCGTCGGCGAATCTCTCGGCCATAACTGCGATTTCATCTTTGGTGTGGGTGTCAAAGGATAATGTTGGTAGTTTTATAGGTGAGGAGATGGACATGGATGGGGATGGTGAGTGTTTGGGTGATGGTTGAGGTGTACCCTTGCGTGTGGGTGGTGAGGAGGATGATGATTTGGGCATTTCGCAGTCCAAGGGCGCATAGATGGCCATGAAGAGGTTTTTGATGGTGTCGCGGTCAGAGTAGCCGAATGCGATGCTTAGATCAACGCGGCCGGGGCGCAATAAGGCGGGATCGAGTTTTTCAATGTGGTTCGTGGTCATTACCAATATCCGGCCTTCGCTGGAGGCCACGCCGTCGATGATGTTGAGCAGAGCGGAAAGAGAGATGCCCTGGTTTGTGGTGGTGGTATCGGTATCCGTTTTGGGGACTTCAGTCGAGCCTTCGGTTTGAGGAGTATCGCCCTCGTCATTCGAGTTGTCGTCACCTGCAGGCTTTGTCGTTCTATCAGCTGTAGAATCAGTGGTCTTTTCACCACGCTTGTTGGCAACGCCCGCCGCATCAACATCCTCCAACAGTACAATGCATCGTCGCGGCAGACTCTGAAACAACGACGCCAACGCCTCTTCGTTGAGTGTCTTCGAGTTCAAACTAATAAGATAGATCTTGAGATGCATCGCACCAGCAGCCGCAAAGCAAAGACTCGATTTTCCCGTTCCTGGAGGTCCATAGAACATATACCCCCTTCGATAGGGAATACCGCGGTTGGAATACCACCTCCTCGTCCTCGGGTGCAAGTACTCCTTAATATCCGCAATAAACGCATGTTTCTGCACATCATCCAGAACCACCGTTGACAGGGGTCTGGGAGGTCGCGCCATACATCTCGTCCAATCATAATCAGCACCCGAATCCCTCTGCGCTCTGTAGATGATTGTCTTGTCGCCATCACGATCCACATACATCTTCTGCGCCTCGAGGAGCAATTGCCTAAGCACCTCGGGATTACGGCCGTAGCAACTAACATATAGCTTCTCAGCGGGCATACCCCATCCATAGTTCCTCTTCTCAAGCTGTTCACGTCGAAGCTTGATGCGATAACCCCTGAATCGGAACCAATGAATTCCTTCAGCGGGTGTGATACGAAGTGGTTTGATTTTGTCTTTGTTCACGCGACGTGACCAGTACGAATCAAAATCGTTGGAAGCATCGGCGAATTCTTTCTCATCATCGCCCTCGTCATCAGTATCATCGCCAGACATGTCGTCATCCGAATAATACGAGTTTGCGCGTGTCTTAGTACTGGCTACCGCACGGGTGGTTTTCCGCGAGAACCCCTGCCGCGATACCCAGTACATGAGATAATTAAAAATTTCGTCGTCCATGCGTACTTCGATGGTGGAAGTGAAGTAGCTCTGGAAATTCTCGATGATGGTTTCGACGCGCAGACGGACGGTTGCTACTACTGTTGCTAGTATGAAAACCAAGGAGAGGTATGCGCTGATGTCGAGTTGCAAGTATTTGGAGAAGAAGATGGAGATTATTGAGAAGCCGGGGAAGAAGGTTTCTAATACAGGGAGGGTTGATAGTGGTGTTGGTGATGTTTGTGCTGTGGTCGCATTTTGGGGTTGGAGGGACGCCATCTTGTTGAATTGTTCAGTAAATATTTCTTGGGGTTATAGATAATAATTTTTGGTTTGGTGTTGTGAATGAGTAGCAACAGAAGAGACAGAATAAAGAGCGACACCCCGAGCACAGCTGGGCTGGGTGAAAATGAGAATGAGAATGATGTTGAAATTAAAATCTCAAAACCTGGCCCGACCAGCTGTACTTATTTATTTTCAGCCTCATGCAAAATATATTAAAAGGAAGCACTCGTTATACAAACGAGAATCCTTTTCAGCCTCAGCAGTAGTACGCTACGTAGCTAGCTTGCTGCATTGTTGCCTGAAACTTATTAATTAAGCCCTAAACGACGAGCAATGGGTCGGGGTCTGAATTCGGAATATCCTGTACTGACTGTCGTTTAAAACCTCAAATCGGCGCGATAAACGATTGGATACAAACATTTTAATGACGTATTTGGACTTTACGCACTGAAAGAAATGTTCTTATCAAAGTCATATTATTGAATTCGTGGCGAGTATCGTGGCACAGAGCAGCTGAGAAGGATGAGACAGTGCATATCCAACCAACCAACATAATATGGATATCTGTCGCACAGCCATCTACCTATGATTCCTCCCGGAGTCACAGTCGGGGAATGATTTGGAAATAGGCTGTTAAGAAACTTTACGCTAATTAACTCTATTCAACCTTGGAGTAAATCATTGTCTAGATCTTTTAGTTCAGACTGGTCGAACATTGTTGAATACGGAGTAGTTTGTATGATTCAACATTAGGGCTAGAACCGGCCGTTAGAGTCAGCCCTAACACCCTGGTCTGAAGATTTGCAGCCTCAGCCTCGCGCGGGGATGATTTGCGATGAGTCATGACTGTTGTTTTCTTGCATCGGGGTTTGCATGTGATCATACATAATAAAAATTTTGATGAAACGTCTCTGTGTTCCTAGACAGGCGATGCTTGGTTTAAGAGCGCCACATAATTGCTTCCCCTACAATAGAGTGCTTGCTGTACAGTTATTAATTAATTCTAAGTACTTAGGGGAAGCACTATTATAAGCCTAATCCCGCTTCTGGGAATTTGTTTCAAGTAGCCTTTAATTCTGGTGTGCCTCTAACTATTGCTACTATGTATTGAAAATGTCTAGCTATTGGAGATATTATAATGAATGAACACTCTAGGTAACCTATCTACCGAATGCTCTATTGGGAATCTTATCCTAGTCGATGACCTATTCCAGCACAGGTAAGAGTTTCTGCCTGACAGCACAATCTTCCCCGTTTCGAAGGATGGCTTCATATGCGAAAGAGCTCAGTGAATAATTCAAACTTCTGGAAGTGGCAGTGGCGGTGGAGCCCCCAATGTACCAGGGCCAAACGCCGGTTCATCATTCCCATCCTTCTCTTCTGGACTTTACGCAAACATATTAGCTTTAACGCAACCCTTCAACATTGAACTGATTCAACATACAATGTCCATCTGAGACTTGCCGCACGCGCATAAAGCACCATTCTCATATTCCACTTCTCATCCTCCGTCAACCCCAACAACGACTCCACAGAGTCTTAAGAGGTTTCTCATAATCCTCATCATAGGGATTCAAACACGACAAAGTCGCGACTTCATAAAACCGGGGAAAGAATCCGGCATGGCCCCAGTCGAGCAGATATATTGATTTCCCGTCTTCGCTTAGGATCATGTTTCGACGACAGAGGTCCATGTGACATAGAACGAGTGGATAGGCGCTTAGATCGAGAGATTCGTTCATCTTTCTCAGGATTATGCGTCGATTGATCCATTCGTTCAAGTCTGTAAGTGATGCGAAATGTTTCCTCACACCATCGTCGCCCCAGAGGTATCCCCTAGGGCCTCGGTCATGGCTGGTGGGACCTGGTCCTTGATCTGGGGGTGCCTGTATTTGTCCAATATATTCGACAATCTTTGCAACACGCGATACATCATTGTGTTCTTTGACATCTAAATCCGCCAAGCTCTGGCCGGGGATATACTCGGAGTCATAAACAGATATCCCCTCCCTTCGTCATCTTGAATGAAACGATGAACCCGGGGTACCCGAACAATATCATGGTCTTGCAAACTCTTGTACGCAAATTCCTGCATGGCTGCTTCAGCAGCAGTCACTGTCCATCCCCATTTCGCGACGATGGTGTCTGCGACTTTGACGATTATTGCGCCAACGATACCAGCCACTAACGCACCTTCCTCTCCTTTCTCGTTACAAAAATTGATAAGGGTTGCTTCGGGGGGGCTGTTGGGATGTTCAATTCCATTTCGTTTAATTGTGACTTGAGTAAAAAGAGTGTAGTTTTGTAGGAGAAATCGAGGGAGGTGTAAGAAGGAAGTTCGACTTTGCGACGTCCATGGATGTTTGTTATGGAAATGTGGCACGGCTAAAACAGGAGAATGCTTTGTACAGCCTAGTTCACTCAAATAATATTCAAGTACCCTGATATAAATAACCATAAAAGAACAAGACCGATTCTATGTCATTATCATTAATCAACTGAAGACTGATTGACCCATGTCTATTCCTAGAAACACCATAACGCCATGTCCGTACCATGAACCAGTGTACTCCGTATATACCCATGTAAAACACCTAGTAACCAGTAATAACCCCTGTACAAAATATCAAATGCGATATACATTTATAACTCAAGAACCCATTGCTCGTAAGCCTGTCCTCTCATCTTCCCAGTTCGGTCGTCATAGAGTTTAGGCTCAAAATCGGAGACTTCGCCGTATTTGCGTATTAGATATCGCCAATAACACGCCTCAGCCGCCGGGGTGAGGTATCTGTCGCGAAAAGTTGCGACGGAATTATTGGCGATGCGTTCGGCGATTTGTGGGTTGTCGAGTAGATATTCCACTTTCGATTCTAGATTTGAAAAGTCTCGCGCGACTTCAATGTAGTTTGCCTCCGGGCCCGAAGAGATAAAAGCTGAATGGTGGGCTTCGCGCCAGATGAGGGGATGCGTAATAAAGACCGAATGGCAGTTGAGTAGGTATTTGCCCCGACCGGAGAATGAGCGTCCTTCGGTATGTGCCAAAAACATGTAGCGACAATGATCCTCGATCGGAACAACATTTTCCTCCACACTTTTCTTGTTGCCCCAGTCAACTACCCGGACAGAAGCCCAGAATTTGTTCTTTGTAGCGTCGATCAGCCCATTTCGCAACTCGACTGCCGTATTTAGACTACCTCTCCAGAGGAGTTGTTTCTTTTTCGACTGGAAATTCTCAAACTCGGCATCAACAGCCGCAATGCGACGGCGCGTTTCACGGTACGGCGCAATATCAACCTCAGGCCACGCCCAATATCCGAAATCGGGCATCAGCCATATATTGCTATCGTCGACATCCTCTTCGTCAATATCGGCGGTGTCACGTTTGGAGTACGACCACACTGGGCCGCCTGCTAGTTTGAGATCATCCCAGACAAAGTCGTCGGCGGAGAAATGGAATTCGATCGAAGGAAGCGACTCACGGTCGGGCATGGTGACTAACGCACGGTGGAGGGAATGGAGGGTTGATTTTGCCCGTGAGGCAGTGTACATCATGTCGCCGTATTCGATGATGTATAGCTATAAGAGTCAGTCCATGAACCGTCAAACATTCGAGGACAACATACCTCTCCTTGATATATCATCGCTCTCGCCATACCCTGTCCCAGGTGTTTTCTTGAATCAATCTCCTTGAACGTAATAGGGTTGTTGGCCTCTTTCCGTTGCGCAACGCTCTTATCAATCTCGATAAACATCTTTGGAAACGCAGCAAGACATTGCTCCGAGTTCAGCGCATAATTATTCGCATCGCGACTAGAATTAAACTGCCATTCTCCGTCACTAATTCCGGTAGTCCCATGTTGTAAGCGCTCCGTTGCTGATTCACCCGGCGCATAGCACTCCTTTTCAAAGTATCGGCTCGGTCGGAAAAGCTGTAGTTGTAAAGCGTAGCTTTGGTTTTCGAATTGTACTGCAAGTAAACATGCTGACAATAACAGTGCGACAGCGCAGCCTAGAGGAACGAGTATTCGTGGGCGAAGGATATTCAGAACTCGTGGTGAGGTGGTAGTCCAGGCCGGTTTGGATTGTTGTTGTTTTGCCATTTTTACTGTTGTTGTTGTTTGTTTTGCCTGCCCCACATTGGCTGTGGCAGTTATGAAGATGGCAGTTGCTCAGGAATGTGTCATTTTGATATTGCAGAAGAAGTAGAAGAGACGAATATATTCAAAATGCAAAGAGTTACTCTGAAGGTGTCAGTCTGACAGAAGAAAGAGAGCTGTCCAAAGGAAGAGAGAAAGAAAGGAGAAGGAGTGGACAGGAACGCTGGAAGAGGAAGCTCCGTTGCGACCCACCAACTGCGTCATTAGCCCTGAGTACTTTGGAGTGACCTGTACTTTGTTCGTCTGACTGCAGATCTTGGAAGTACACACCAAGTACTGTAACACCAGGATTTCTCCTGTATGACTGAACATCTTCATCGACTCTGGACACTGGACGCTCATCACAATGATCACTGCACATCGAGTCCACTTTTCATCTTGTGACGACTCCACTGCGGCAGAGTTCTTATCTTTCAACTCGACAGCCAACGTTTGACCCAAGCGCACAGTCCTCGATTGCGTATCTCCTTTTACGTACCTCCCTCCATAGACTCCACACTGTCCATAGGATTTTCTTCTTGACAAAATGCTCAATCAACTCTCCTCCTCCACCTCCCCGCTCTGTTTGTCGCCTCGGCCATGACCATCGGCCTGTGAGCCCGTTCTTTGACCCGGAATATGCCACCTGAGAATTCGGCCTGCCAACTCCACCAGCCGTGATGATTCTCTGTTCGGGCCGAAAACTGACATCGGGTTTTTCTGTAGACCTTTTATTTACAGGAGGAATTAGAAGAGTTTGATGCCGTTTTGATCATGGGAGCGTATGTAGGCTGGTAGATGGCTTTGTCTTTGCAAAGAGGGTGTACCTGGGGGGAAAGCTTGTTTCGAATGGTGCTTGGAGGTTGTTGGGTACGTCTTGAGCATATACACACCGATAAGCCCACATCACTTTTTGAATAGGTATTATGTATAGGAAATCTATAAATTGAACCTAGCATTGATCCGTTGCTCTTCATCAAATTCCATTTCGCCACCTCAATTTCTAGGGTTAATTAGGGTTAGACTTATAGCCAAATTCAAATGTTATCGATTAGGGCTGTTAGTGACATGAGCCTCAAATTATCCCTCCAGCACTGGAGGCCATAAATTCAATTGTCATATCCCATCTTTGACTATATATTAACTATCCCCCAAATGCTTAGACTATACAATTAACGCCGCAGCAATTGGAACTCCGATCCTAAGCATGATGCCAGGGACATCGGTTGCCTTCACACTATTCCCGGCCGGGGTTATTGTTGGAATGGAGGTCGTCGTTGTGAATGTAGCCGTCAAGCTAGAATGCGTCGGAGTAGCGGGTGATGTAGGTTTGACTGTGGCTGTCGTAGAAGTCGTCGAGAAGCTTGTTGAATAGCTCACTGACACAGCTGTGGTATCAACCCAGGCAAACATCATGACATCGCCGACACCATCAGGACCAACTTCAATATTTCCATTCGCGGTTTGCCCGGAGCCGGAAATAGGGATTCTGCTTATTTTTATCAGCTTTTGTATTGCAGATTGTTAAGGAGGAAAGGGAACGTACGAGCCAAAATTATTCCCCCAGTCATCGATAAGAGAACCAGACTTCAAACTCCCCGATGCAATGGTATAATTCACATTAAACGTTCCCTCAAAGTCATACGGAATATCAAACGGTATAATCATTGCAACGCTACCATCGGTTTTGTTCCCATAGACTGACGAATCGACGAACACCACTTCACTGTCGTTCTTCAGTACGGCTCCCGTCCCCGCCCTAGCTAGGAGCGTCCTTTTATCCCCTTCGAGCGACCTTTTCTTATCATTCGTAATCTTCGAGCAGTCTATTCCCTTAACCTTGACCCGGATTTGATCATTCTTCGATTTTCCGTCTACTGCCCAGCGCCACCGACTTCCAATCGCACTATTGATACTCTGCGGAACACAAACGATAGATGCAAGTGCACCGCCCTCCGCGGATGCAGCTGGAGGCCACTCCTCGCATGACCATCGTATGCGATCTCCGTTCGGTAACGTCTCTCCAAAGATTCTCGCACAGGGACTTCCGGCGCAACCCGCCGCTCGGCGATTCGCAGCCGCAGCCGCGTTCTGATTCTTACCGTTGTACGTCAGGAAGATTTCGTTAGGTCGATCTGCGTTGAATCCGGGCCATTGCATGTTCCCTCTACACATATTCTCAAAGATCTCATCTTCACCTGGGTAATCATTTAAATCAAGATAGAGCGTATCCAGACACGTGGTCCCCGGAGAACAGAAATGATCATCGGACCCATCATCGTTTTTCTCAGAACCAATACAACACGTTGCGCCTGCCTCGCAGTAATACTCTGGTCCGCAACAGGTTGCGTCCTTTGGCGCACAACCATTTCCAGAACAGCATTGTTCGTCAGTGCTGTCGCATTGGTATTGAGTGCCGCAGCAGGATTTACCGGCGTCGGCACAGCCGGATTGGCAGCATGTTTGGGCGTCTTCGCAGCAGCCTAAACCGCCGCTGCAGCATTGATAGCCTTCGTCGCATGCAGTTGAGCCGCAGCAGAGACCGCCTGAGGGCGCGCAGTGGGTACTGTAGTCTTGTTCTTAGCAACACATTTTATGCTTTTTCGTTAGGAGGGAGCATACCCGCCATCACAGCAAGACCCTCCCGTCTCGCAACTGTGTAGTCCATCCGAACAGCAGACATCGTACGCTGCCGTTGTACAATGTATTCCGTCGGGGCACTTAAAGGAGTTACAGTCATAAATATCGTTTCATCTTTCCGATCGTTAAACAATACTTACAGGCAAAGGAGTAGCCGGTGGACACTCAAATTCCTGTCGACGATTGAACATCAACGCATCGTTTCTGGAATACAGAGAAAAGACTTCCGAAATATCTATGGCGCTATTATTGGTCTGCGAAGAAGTAAAGTCATTCTTCACTCCGGACAAACGTAGCCGACCCGAAAGAGGGGCGGCTCCTGAGGCCAAGAAAGGAAATAGTGAAGCGCAAGCGGCGCTTAGAATGATACTGCTGAGAGCCCTCATTATCTGGAAGAGGTAGATTAATATTGCGTCCTTAATCTCGGATGCACAGGACATGCATGAGTTGAGATAGTTGGGACATGATGTTCATTTAAAGTACACCCACCATCTTACTAACTACTACTTGAATAATTAGGTAGTGATGATCATCAGGTGAGGCTCTCCCCCTCCCAACTGTAAACACTAAAGATCAGCACCAAAATTAAGTCCTAATACATAGCTAAAAGTCTACCACAGACTCAGCTTACGGTGGCTTAGAGCCGAGGCTTTTACTGGTGAGATCCCGTCCTGCGCGTTATATCAACCTTGAATACGAGCATAGTCTCTTGGCTTTGGAGTCATGGCTCTACGATGGAAGCTCCCTCTTGAGGCTTAGAGGGTGTTGCTGTTTACACACGGACCGCTGTGGTTACATTCACGATAGGGGGGGTAGAACATTCATCCGCTGATGTGCCAGATCATATGTAGAAAATATTCAATTGGCTCGTCGACATGTCAAAGCGTCAGAAAGCTATCGAGTCTCGACTATGTAGTCGATAGCCTAGTGAAGATATAGTTGAGGCTGTGAGACTGATGCGGTGCAGTGGGGTAAAATAACCCTATCAGTACCCCGGAATTTTTAGATTTTATCTCATGCATACATTCGTTTTATTCCCTCAAAGCGTCGTTAGACAAACAAAGAGGCATTCCTCTGAACAAACTCTTTCCACGAAACCGGCTTCTCCTCAACAAGTGCCAGCGACGGCTCCAAACTTTCACCACCATAGTAACCCTCTGCTTCCATCACCTGTAGATTCTCAATCGTGCCTTGCGTGAGTTCCGGGGCTAAAAATGATGTAAACTCTTCTGGCGCAATCTTCACAGCTGCTGTTTTACTTCCGACTGTCTCTGCAATTTCCGCAACGATTTGGTTGGGGGTATAGTAGCCCTCCGCCACGAGGACTCGTTGGCCAACCGTGGCCGGGAATTTCTTGATGACCGCTTTGACGAATTTACCTGGATATACTCGTTAGGCTGTACCTCGATTCAATTGTTTTTGGATCACTTACCAGTATCCTCATTAACATCAAGAACTGGCACCTTCGCCTTATCCGGATCAACGGGCCACTCAAGCGTCAAAACATCCCCCCTTTTCTTCAACGCCTCCAAAAAATTCGTCATAAAGAATCCCGCCAGCACAAACGTCGCCGGCACACCACTTCCTCGAATATAATTCTCAATCTCGGCTTTACTATCGAAATAAGCCACGTTCGAAAGTCGTCCGCCCGTCAACTCGGTGAGACCCCGAAGAGATGAGAAGATGAGATGCTGGACTCCGGCTTCCTTGCAGACGTCTGTCACGGTTTTGCCTTGGTTTACTTCTGTGGCTTTGTTGGTGGTTTCCCAGAAATTGGTTATTAGGAAGACTGTGTGGGAGCCTTGGATGGCGTTGCGGAGTTGGGGTGGAGATGATAAGTCCGCCTAGGTAAAAATTGCTAAGCATATGGCACTGTAAGAGGTTTGAGAATGGGAAGTAAACATACGGCGACCATTTCGACGCCCTGTGAGGCAAGCTTCTTTGCGGACTCTTTGGACACATCGCGAGTGATTCCGCGGACTTTGTATTCTTTGCTGAGAACGGGGTCGGTGAGGATGGCTTGGATGACAGAGCCACCTTGATTGCCTGTGGCGCCAAATACTGTGATGAGTTTGGACATATTTATCACTCTTATTAAAGGTTGAGATACTAGTATGATCGGTCAAGTCGTGCAGAATGCGATAGAGAATTCAGAATGTGATTATTTTAAAACGACCAAACCTACTCCACGCAGCCGGATTCTTATATCTTATACCTTTACTTACGGAACTTCTGCTATGGTACCTACGAAATAAGCAAGTCGCACCCTTGTAAGTTGTGCGGGTATTGCGGGTATGGGGGATGCCAACCCTTAATTTCATCCCACTGATCACATCATCATATGCATACAACCCATCCATTCTAGGTATCCAAAAATCCCGTGGCGTCAGTAAGCCACAAGCAAATCAATCGAACACCAAAAAAAAAAAAAAACGATATAGTGATAATCAAAAACCGTAGAAACATCAACCCGAAAAACGTCGTACTTCGTTCTTGGCATCATCAACCACTCATTCTATCCGACGGCGTAGATGCGCCATCGTGGTAACTTTGGAATACAACCAATGTGTGGTTGTGGAAACCACTTCCATAGTGAAGTCTTTTCGATTTGTTAGATGTCGTCCCGTGCTGATGGTGCCGGAAATGTGTGAGATTATTCAGCTGATTGAATAATAAGGCGGGTGCTGCGGTTGGTTTTGATGGAACTTTCTGGTTGTCATCCCCTGTGTGCTGAGAGGGAAGAGATATGTCAAATGCCTATTTCGACTAATCAGGTCATCTTCTCCAATAGGCGATCGATATCTCAGGTTTCAATGACAATGTTGAAGTTGTTGTTACTACGTATTTGCAGTCGATTCGTTAGGGTTGTTTCGTGATTGTGTACACTAACATTAGGGTCGAGTCAAGGCCTAACCCACACCAACATCTTAACAGACATATCAGCGATGATGATAGATTATGAACAACTGGATTGCAGTATTCTATTGGGATAGAGGGTCTTATGGGATAGCGGGTCTTATGCTCGGGGTTGATGTCTCTTGTGTGCTAGGGATTTACCGCTTCATTGAAGCCAGTGCCCATGACGAATGGAAAGCTAGCAAAATGGAATATTCGTGTAATGAAGTGAAATTTACGAAGAACCTTAGGGAGTGCAATTTCGTGGATTTTAATATGCTTACATACAAGTCAAAATCATCACGAATGTGTATTAACAAAATTACTGTGGAAGAGGTTTCGACTTCGCGAATGCTGTTGAGATTCAGTTCGGTTTCCAATCAGTCTGATACTTTAACTATGTATTGTTGACCAGTTGCTTAGACCTCCATGATCGGGGAAAGAGACTTCCATAGCCAACACTTCTCTATTTGGCTGTCCGTGATGTCTACCATTGCAGTATTATTGGTCTGCAACCGAATCTGACGACCGTTTCCATTGCCCCATGGTTCCCACGTCGGTGCCCCATCTGCTTTGTAGGAGTTCGGATTCAGGTTCCGTACAAAGCTTACCCAGTAGCCCATGGTAATGGGTACGATGGGCGCATTAACGTTGTATAAAGACCCGATGGTCCATCCTGTTTGTCCCGGCCCAAAAACGGCCTGTACCTCAAAGGTATGGAAGACTCCAACTCCAGCAGCTGTGTTACCAGCATCAATTACATTAAACCAATAACCCCATACGCGTTCCGGATCCCATAACTGAGCTATGGAGCGTGCCATCATACTTGATGGGCAGGTAAAGGTGGCGTCGCCATATGCAGCCGAAGAACTGGGGAAGTATGCGTTATGCTCAGGCAAGGGGTCCATTTTTGGGTAAAACTGATTGATGGCGTCCAGTTGAAAGTTTGTAAGATGTGGGTAATTGCTGCGGAGGAAGGCAGAGACTTCGGCAGCACTTGAGGCATTATTCGCGAACCATGAGCCCTCATTTGTGGTATGGCCGAGGAGTATTGGTACATCTGCAAAACGGCCCTCTTCGAAGAGGTTATAGAGCTGGTCAGGAATGAAGTTGCCGTCAATGACAGGGAGCCAGTAGAAAAGTGGAAATGGGTCTGTAGGTTGTGTTCCAGGAAACACAGTTCCATAGCTTTGTGCCTGGAGAGCGGAAGCGCTCATCTCTCGAAGACAACTTAGAGACGAGCAGTTGGTCATATTGAGTAACCTGCTGTATTGCCACTCCATGTCTTCTACAATTCGTAGCGTGGGCCAGAATGGGCTTTCAAGTACCGCTCCGATAAAGTGCCGATGCTGGTCTTTGCCTCCATATGCTGTC
The DNA here is from genome assembly GCA_022814505.1 of Talaromyces liani. Classification (NCBI taxonomy): domain Eukaryota; kingdom Fungi; phylum Ascomycota; class Eurotiomycetes; order Eurotiales; family Trichocomaceae; genus Talaromyces; species Talaromyces liani. The sequence continues at coordinate 168,799 of JAKLNL010000038.1, forward strand.
AAATGATGTGATACGGATCCTCCGCCTGCTGACGAACCGCTGATAACAACGTGATCTGGGTCGCCACCAAACTAATAACATGGAAACTGGTTAGTTGCTTGTAGACCCTGTGCTCGGAAGTTCTTTTGGATTACACACCTTGCTAACATGTTCTTTTACCCAGCTAAGTAGAAATCGTTGGTCCAAGAGCCCAACATTCAGGTTCCCATCCTTCCTGACCTCGTCACTGGCAAGGAATCCGAGCACGCCGACGCGGTAATTAAAATTAATCTGGACGATATTGCCACGCGAGTAACTAACGACTTTTGTGCCGTTGTAGTTGGGGTTTCCCATGGCTGCGTATCCACCGCCCTGGATGTATACCCAGACTGGGAGTTTGGAGTCCGACGTTGCATTGGAAGGCTTGAACACGTTGACATATAGGCAGTCTTCGTCGTAGCCCGCACCTAATGGCTGGCCTGTACCGATACACAGCGGGCCGAACTAATGACATGAAACGTAGTATTAGTCTCAATTTTCGCGCTGTGTTACGTAGCAGGTCTTGATTTTCCACCCACCTGGGATGCGTCTTGCACTCCAGTCACTGGCTCGGGCTGCCGTGGGGACCTAAACCTAAGATCTCCCAATGGAGCCTGGGCATATCGCATTCCCAGGAACTGATCAACTCCTGCTGGGAGTCGGGTTCCACGATACGATGCGTACCCGAGATCAACTATCGGAGTGTCGGCCTCTGTATCGCTGCTCGATCTAACGGCAACACCGCTGGCTATCGTCGCCAGACAGAGAAGCTGCGTGACGGACTTCAGCAACGACATTGTGACCACTTGAAGGAAAAGAAATTGTAGCCGAGATTCGTATACTATCACTTCATCAGTCAACCTCTTTCAAGAAAGTCGTGGACAGGCTCGCGATCTAGCGTGTGTATTTATATCGAAGGGACCAAGATTGGTCATGCATCTACCTAGGTACTCCTGCGAGACCAAAGATCCCCTACTGCATAATAATTATCCGGAACGCTCTTCCAATCTTGTATTCTCCCGGCTTTAGGCATAAAGTACAGAGCTTGCATCCTTTTCATCTCATTAAGCCTATGTGCTGAAGGTGATCAACCTAAAAATACGAAAGCCTAATATCAGAGTACATGCACACCATAAATGGTCCTATATCACTCACTAGGCACTTTGGGATCTGTAGGAGCGCGGGTGGCGCTTGGGTTCCGTATGACCGATGTATTTCTTGAAGGGATACTACACGTAATTTGGGGTCCCAGTTTTTATTTCTCATCTCGCAAGTATAGTATGGACTACCTTATTAGGCAGGTAGTATCATTCCGTCTAAAGTCCTCAGATGAGGGAGGGGCGGACTTCTGGGGACCCCGCAGCTACTCGTCTAGTCTACTGATATGTTCTATGGAAATTTCCCGACGAGTGTTGATCGACATCAGATGTACATAGTCCATTGGGCACATGCCCTGTGGAGGTGCAGACGGAGAGACAATGCCGAGAAGTACGTCTGACTATAAATATGGCCGCGTCTACCTAGGTATCACTAAAGTCAAGGCTACCATCTGTGTGACAAGTATTCACGATGCAGTATAAATCTCCTTTTGCCCTTTGCTCCTTCATCTTCTTGGGCCTCACTGCCCAGGTTTACTCTGATTCCACTACGTACTACTGGAAGCACTTCTCGACCTCGGGCACTATCTACCCCTGGTATTCAAATGACAATTCTTGGGGAGTGTCCGCCACTGAAGGCACGGGTTTTGCAGTTATGGTCACTGGAGAAGACTGGGGCACTTGGTCCCCAGTCCACACTCTGCCAAAGCAACTGAAGGATGTCAGTCAGTCGCATAATACCTGGATCTCTCAGACCGCCAGCCCCGAGCCAGGTTACGGATATGATGCCTGGTAAGGGCGTGTCACTTGTGACAACCGATGGAATCCTGGGATTAATAATTTATGTTTAGCTACGATATCTTTATCGATCCGGTTTACGCACCTACTGATCGTAATTCTATCAACGAGGTCATGATCTGGTTTGGCTATCAAGCTCCAAACGCACCTTTATCTGACCATTATGACGCAAATGGTCATCCGGTCCCGGTGCAGACCAACGTGGATCTAGGAGGTAGAGCATGGGATGTATATCTATATACGTGAGTTTGGGATAGAAAACTTTCCTTTCTTTAATTTCTCTCAACCTGAGCTTAAGCTAATACAATACGTTGCGGGCAGGTGGTCCACCGGAGGCCATACCATGAGCTATCTCGACCGGGCCAATTCAGGCTGGTTTTCGGGAAGTCTTTGGCCTTTCTTTAATCATGGCATTAGCAACGGCTGGTACACCGGTGATCAGTATTTGAACAGCGTTATGGGTGGCTGGGAATTCGGGAAGGGCAATTATACAGCATTATCTTGGGGGGCTGTTGGCTTTTGAGTCTTTGCTATAGGGGGAATTCTGAGGGAATTCTGAGAGTATCAGCGATGATGTGCTACACCGCTCGATCAATAGAGAAGACGGACGAGCAACAAACTATAATGGAAACCAACAATTGGCAAATATCATAACAATGAAGAAATCGTGTCTAGCAACTTTCCTTACATTATCCGGGACACCGTAATATGTCCGATTCGAGCACCAGCGTAGTCACGTAGTCACTTCGTATCAACTGAAAAGCACCCTGTATATGCTCTGGCGCTAAAGTAGGTTATCATGGTGGTGCGGAGTACAAATAGAGACCCTCATTGGATGTTAATCGATGTACCTGATCTACTATAGTACATTGTAGACTGGCTGAGCGGCCTTGACCATGTTCTATTGGCTGATCATATCCGAATTCCGCATATTACGAGCTTTGGCCGTAAGTCTATCGACTGAACACGTTGAATGTGGCCACTCGCGGGGATTTGGCCATACTCTGTATCACGAATGCCGACGCATGTGTGGCCAACCACTTCCGAAACCGAACTTTAAAAAAAGTTTAGAGTTCCCCGTGAAATTTAAGGTTCATCTGGAGTACCAGCGGGGTTTTTCTGTTCCCATTGGTTTAGGTGGTAGCCGTACCTATTCCGCCGCTATATCTGGCACCCTACCGTGCCTTACATAGTAAACCAAGAAGAGGTGCTAGGCATATCCGGCTGTGGTCGGCGTGTGGCGTGTTCGATTGGTCCTGGAGCTCAGCGGTGTCGCGAAGTACAAGTCATCTTCCAGAAGCTTAATGGGATTGGGAAAAGAAATCAAAGGGAATTGAGTCATTGAAGGCCGCGGTTTGCATGATCCCCACCAACAACTTTCCGGCCTGGGAGTCAATCGAGAGGACCAAGTAAAAAACTTGAGTGATTTTTGGAACCGAAAATTCCCACTTGTAGCAAATTTCCCAATTCTCATGGATAACTGGATATCCTGACCCTGCCCTTCTAATGCCTTTGATTTAAAGGACAGTGGTTCATAGATAGGAGCTTCTGAGTTGGTTTTTGTTTTCTCTCTCTGCCATATCTCTCTGTGTCACGTTCTATTTACTTCCTATCAAATTTCATTTGTTATTAGCATACTGAAAAATGCTTCGAGAAGACGGCACTCCTACCGGCTGCTTGCAAAGCCAGGCAAAGTCAATGCTTCCGCAAAACCCGAATGGCCAAACCGGTAAATTAAACAGAAACAACTATCTATTCATACCGAGAACTGAGATTGCGCTGCTAACAATTGCACTTTGGTTACAGGGGTCAGTGTGGACGGCACAAAATTCGCTCTACATGGGAAAAATGTGTCCTATCGATTTTATGTGGACGGTAATGGCGATATGTTGTCCACTCATTTTGGAGGTCGCATTGACGGCGTGCTCCCCTATGACCCCATACCAATTGTCACCGGTTGGTCCGGTATGCCAGATCGTGTGCGTCGCGAATTCCCTGACCAGGGTCGAGGAGACTTTCGCAGTCCTGCAATACAGATTTGTTATGCCAATACCCACTCCATATTAGCCCTAAAATACCACTCTCATGAAGTGGTCAAAGAAAAGCCGCCATTACCAGGACTTCCAGCCACCTTTGGTAGCGAGAAAGATGCCACAACCCTAGTGGTTCATCTATACGATGATCACAGTAATGTGGTTGTAGACATGTTATACTCTGTTTTCCCGGATTTTGATGCAATTGTGCGGAGTGTCTCCATAACGAATAAGGGCACCGAAACAGTTACGGTTGAGGAGTTGGCAAGTTTTAGTGTAGATATGCCCTATGATGATTATGATATGATTAGCCTCGGGGGTGACTGGGCGAGAGAAACGCGACGACGGAGACGACGAGTTGACTATGGGATACAAGGGTATGTTGATGAATTATAATGCCTGACGGGAATCGTTTTTGAGGTTTTATGTGTACCATCTACTAATCTCTACTTTGCTTGATAGGTTCAAAAGTAGCACAGGGTTTTCGTCCCATTTTTACAACCCTTTTTTTGCACTCGTGTCGACGTCTACCACCGAATCACACGGCGAGGCGTGGGGCTTTTCCCTTGTGTATTCTGGTTCATTTGCTGTCACTGTTGAGAAGGGTGGCCAGGGCTTTACTCGGGCCTTAATAGGGCTCAACCCCAACCAGCTGACATGGCCGTTGCGGCCTAACGAAACTCTTACTTCTCCGGAGTGTGTTTCAGTGTATTCAAAAGATGGCCTTGGGGGCATGTCTCGCTCTTTACACGGTCTCTACCGCAATCATCTTATGAAAAGCCAATTCACGACCAGTATCCGGCCCGTCCTTTTGAACAGCTGGGAAGCTCTATACTACGATCTCGATCAGAGTAAAATATATCAAATGGCTCTAGAATCAGCCGCGTTAGGCGTCAAACTTTTTGTGCTCGATGACGGCTGGTTTGGTGACAAACACCCGCGCCTATCAGATACAGCCGGACTTGGTGACTGGGTTCCCAATCCAATGCGGTTTCCGAATGGGCTTGGCCCCCTGGTCGGAGACATCACGGCCTTAAAGCCAAAGAACTCATCAACCAATATGCGTTTTGGGCTCTGGATTGAACCGGAGATGGTCAACCCAAAATCAAGTCTTTGTGAGGGACACCCAGAATGGATCCTACATGCTGGCCAATATCCTCGAACAGAGCAGCGGAACCAGCTTATTTTGAACCTTGGTCTACCCGAAGTTCAGGACCATATTATCAATTCAATCTCTGACCTGCTGCTTAGTGCAGACATTACCTACATTAAATGGGACCACAACAGATGTATACACGAGGCACCATCTCCCTCCAGTCACTATTCATACATGCTAGGCCTATACCGAGTCTTTGAGGAGCTTACTTCACGATTCCCTAATGTCTTGTGGGAGGGATGTGCCTCTGGTGGTGGAAGATGTGACCCAGGCGTTTTACAATACTTCCCCCAGGTTTGGACATCCGATAATACTGATGCATTAGAGCGAATTTTCATCCAGTTTGGTGCCTCAATTGTCTATCCTGCAAGTGCAATGAGTGGCCACGTTTCCGCCGTTCCCAACCATCAAACGGGACGTACTATTCCTTTGACTTTCCGCGCTCATGTTGCCATGATGTGTGGCTCATTTGGCTTCGAATTGAATCCCGCAGAGCTTCTACCACACGAAAAGTCTGCGTTACCTGAAATCATAGCGCTATCAGAGAAGATTAATCCAATTGTGCTAACCGGAAATCTATGGCGACTTAGTCTCCCGGAGGAGTCAAATTGGCCAGCAATGATGTTTGTGTCCCAGGACGGCTCGCAGGCTGTACTATTCTACTTTCAAATACGATCGCTCGTTAACCATACCTCCCCACGCTTGAAATTGCAGGGACTACATGCTCATTCAACGTATTTTGTGGATGGAGAGGGCCCGTTCTCAGGTCAAACCCTGATGAATTTAGGATTGCAATATTCATTTGAAAGCGATTATGGCAGTAGGGTTATTTTGTTGGAGGAGCAGCATGCGTCTTAAGAGGCAACATGGGGGAAGGCTTTTGTGGATTGACTACCTATCATGAACAGCGCTCAACGTATGGCATATCTGGGAGCCAACGAGTCGCGGCAGAAACATCTACTCGATTAACAGCATAGTTTTGCGCAACTTAGAGCCAAAAATTCTCTGCATCCCAATTCATTCTACGCCATGGATGTTTGCGACTTGCACCCAGCAAGCTTGCCAAGCGATATGGGGATGTAAGGATTTATCCCATGGACATGGCGAGTGTCATTTATTATGGATACGTGTTGGGATGTTACCGTGCAAATTTAGCCTGTGGCAGTGGTTTCCTTGTTAGAGATTTTTTGGGGAAATTTCTACGCGACATATCTATAATTCTGGGAATTCGGTCCCCTCGTCATCTTGCTTGTGCTCGTGCGGGGTTTAGGTACATAGTTACGAGACATGCCAATAACCATTTCCTAATACAGTATAGTTATAGTGCGTGTATCCCAATTAGGAGCATCACCGACGGGGCTTCGTTTTTGCCAATGGATAAAAGCGAAAAGAGCGTTGAAATCCTCTTCGGCCTCCCCCGCCCCTCAAATTTCAATGCCGTCGGCCTGGGTGACTTGATAGTTGTTCCATCGGTATCCTCCTGTCAGCCGCTAATACAATGAGACAAGCAAGTGCATGTGCTGAATGCCGGTAAGCGCTGACGCCCATTATTAAGATGTGGAGATGGTTCAGTATGTAGTGCTCGGCTAAGCCCTGACCAGGAGACGCAAAAGAAAATGCATAACATCCTTTCAAAGGCATTTCTGCGATTACTGTGTTCAACATAACAAGTCATGTAGTTTGGTGCTTCTCACAGCATCTTCCCCCACATCTGATACCTATAATACGTCTTGCACACGCAAAGATGGTCAGCAGGTCGTTTCAGATCAATCAAGCACACCTTCCTCTCTCCTAGTTCCTACCAATGATGTGCCCTCCGATAGACTGGGTTCAGTTCAAGGGACAGATCCAATACCCGATATCGAATTGCAGGTGGAACTGGTAGGCCTATATTTCGATTATATTCATGACCAATTCCATTCCATTTTCCATCCTCCAACCATAACTGAGCTTGTCAGACGAGGCAAAGCTCCTACAATATTGGTTTTCGGAATGATGGCACTCTCTGCAAGGTGAGTAATTCATTGAGTCGTCTCCATGGTCACTTAGGAAGCGTTGCACTGATATGATTAATTATGAAATCAAAGATTCTCCAGCAACGAGGTTTTTTACAACATCCCAGCTAAAGAAAGAGGGCTAGTCTATGTAAGACATGCTGAAAGACTGTTGAATCTTCATGACATTTCCGTCACTACGATACAGTCAGCCTTGCTTCTGGGAGCATTTTGGACGGGGGAAGGGAACCCTACCTTGGAGTCTGTGTTTGTCAGTATTGCCGTTCAAATGGCATCGTTGATTGACCTTGCATCATACCCGGCGGCTTCGCCGATCGAGAAGGAAACAAATATACGAAGTATGTATCTTTTACCCTATGTGAAATGATGACCAGATCAATTGATTCCTGTCAGTTTGGTGGAGTTTACGGATGGTTGACGTGTGGGCTTCGAACGGCGTTGGTCTTCCACCGAGGCTCAGTAAGATGAAACCACCACCGCTGCCTGGCGACGATGTAGCCTTCAATAAAGATAAGAACGGGGTGATGGATTCGAGCTCCAAAACATCCATCCCCCCTTCCTCGCTCCTTTCAGAAATGGTAAAATTGAATTGCATATTCGCTGAGATATATGAGTTACATGAAGATACAATCAAAGGACAAATGGGTGGCGCATTCATAGAGACGCGTGTCACCAGTCTTGGGCTCCAGTTGGATGAGTGGTACGCAGCATTACCAGATCACATGCGAGACACGCCAGAAAACCTCGCTCGGTTTGCATCAGTTGGTTTGGGACGTCTCTTCGTCGCCGTATTTTGCGGCTACTACCACTATGGTCAATTGCTGTATTATCAATTCCTGCACGCCAAAAGTCAGGACGAATTCTTTTCAACTGCTGCTGCTTATGCAGTTCGATGCAATGCATACTCTGCCGGTCTGTGCGAAATCATTTATGCAGCACACTCTACTCCTAGGTGTGAAGTCCTATACAACATGGTAGGCCATGTTCTTGTGGTTGCATCCACCGTCCAGATCCATACACTTTTGAATTCCAGTTCCGAAGAAGAGATTGCCACCACTAGGCGTCGCCTGGAACGAAATTTTGAGATTATGTTGCGTTTAGACAACCTGTGGCCCACTCTCGCAATGTGCCTATTACGACTCCGAATATTTCATACGGCTTGTCGTAAGAGCACGAAAGAAACATTTCTCATGGACCGCTGGATGCTTCGCTTTTTACGTGACTTTGGGAAGGCAGTCGATGAAAGAACTGATATGACCTCGGAAGAGATCCCATTTACGCTGACTGGAATTGGAATTACGTCCGATCAGAACAATATTTGAAAAGTATAAATTCATTCACCACATATTTGATGTAAGGAGGAACGACTGAGTTGATGTTAATTAAACATACTGTGATGGTGGTAAATTATATCGATCCGTTGCGTTTGCCTGGTCTAAATACAGAGTATGGATGTAAAATAGTTTATTCGTCTCTAATTGGCACATCCTAACGATAACTGTCGATATAATCATCACCTTACATGAAGGGGGGGACAGGATAAAGTTGGGAATGACATAATCTATCGATCTAGTCCTATTTGGCAGAGACTCTGAAGAGACGAGCGCATACAGGAGAGGGAACACGAACTGACAAAGCACCATTAGTTGAATCCCATTGTGTGTGTGCCTCAAACTTCTCCGGATATAAAAGCTTGACTTCAACATGCAGTCCTTTGAGTGCAGGGATGGGCAGGGAGAGTGTGTTTGACCCAGATCTGCGCCATACACTAAGATACCTGACTCCGCTCTTTGCGGTAATGCCCAGTGCCACCCAATCGTCGTGCCATTTAGGCAGACCTAACGGCCAGAATGGGACACCGGCAGCGAGGTCAGAACGGAGTTGCTTGTATACCGCCATGCCACTCACGACGAGCTCTAATTGCTGAGAGCTTAGGAGGTCGATCCTACCACTCAGATGAACACGGCCCAGTAGACTGTTGACAACCGTCATCGCGTTCTTCTCGTCATCCCATTCAGGTTGCGGGTATGCCCAGCTAGCGCTCTGTTCTGGTGTGACTGCTGTCGGCGCGGAGGCTGCAATAGCAGAATAACGTACCGGATCTTGCTGGTCGCTGGTCGACTGTAGTGAGTGAACTGCCAGGAGGGCGTAGTCCATACGTTGACCACCACTGGAACAGCTCTCGATGACTAGTTTCGGCATGCGGTCGTACAACTTGCCAACCCACTCGAGATATGCTCGGTTATGCCCCAGTTGTCCATCAGCGGGACTGAAAGTGTTTACATCCGTACCCTGAACGACTTCAATATTGTAGTCGAACTTGAAATATCCGACACCATACTGGACGAGGTTGTCGATCACCTTGTCCATACGTTTGATGACCTCAGGGTGCCGATAATCCAGCTGGTACCGGCCCTTCTCAACGATTCGTCGGCCGTTCTCCTGGAAGAAGGCATCCACAGGAAGCATATCTGCAACGACGCTTCGGACACCAACTACTTCTGGCTCAATCCAGAGCCCGGGGATCAGTCCTTTGATCTTAATTGTATCGAGTAGAGATTTTAATCCTTTGGGGAACCGTTTGGAGGACGGTTCCCACAGACCGACGTCGTCCCACCAGCTGTTGTCATCGGCATACCAGCCGCAGTCAATAACGAAGAACTTTGCACCCGCTTTCACAGCAGGGTCAACGAGGGCCACGATCTTCTCCTCAGTCGGATCGCCCATGAGACAATTCATGTAGTCGTTGAAAATTATACCAAGCTCCTCGTTATCCTTGTGCGGTCTCCGGATACGTCGGCGGTACTCAGTCAAGGCAGCGAAGGCGTTGTCCGGATCGGCCAACACGTGGCAGAGCGCTACCGGTACGGTGGTGAACGAATGACCCGGAGGCAGGCAGTGCTTCCAGCCATGATCTTTGTTTGTTGGGCCACCTAGAGCTAGATAGACGTTCTCTTGGAAATCCCCGAGTTCCCAGCGCCATGACCCGTTGCTTTCAATCTGCCACAACCAGCATTCACTACAATCGTTCTTCTTCAGCAATCCAAGTGGGAGATAGGTTCCTGTTGAAAATGTTCCACGATTTGAAACGGAGTGATGTGCTAATGACGCCTCATGTTCAGGCAGCTCGGAAAGGCCGATATCGTCCAATCCGACACTGGGAAGGGACTCATCCCGCCACTGCGCTTCTCTGAACCATGTATTGGTTGGGGTGGACAAGGTGTAGTCTAGCCAACAGCTAATCGGCTTCTCACATAGAGCACCCACAATGAGCGATGACAGTTGGGTGACCACGATGTCTTCCTGAGACTCATTGCGAATGGTCACCGTGGAGCGGATTAGAGGGATTCCAGAATATACCGACATGTGAGAAGTAACGGAGATCTGCGATATCTCGTCATACGCAGTGACATCGAGGGACTTTAGCAAACCATGACTGTGCTCCTGATGGTTTTGATATTTCAGCCTGCTCGACACGTAACTACCAATGAGCGCCTTAGCTGACTTGTGAACCGGGTTTCCCTCGCCCTTCAGTCGTACACCAAACAGAGGAACCGCACCCTGCTTGGGATTCAGGGGATCTTGTTCCACCACTGATGCATCACGAGGAAGAATATTTACAATACGAACAATTTCGTCGCTTCCAACTGACAGCTGAACAGTGAGAGTGTCCGTGTGCCAGACGATAATTTTTGGCTGAGACATTGTTTTCGACAATTAGCAAAAAGAACCTACAGAGCAATCTTCTAAAAGCTATTGCGACCATCTGCTTTGCTATTTAATCCCATGCCGTTGGGTTGCGTTGGAAATGAAAAGCAGTTCTTCTTAACGCAGAGCTGTTGTTAGAAAAGAAGCCGAAGCCTTTGGACAGTTTTGGTAAATCACCGGGCGGAGTTGACCGCAGTTGGGTGATCCAATATCCCAGATAGCCAAGTAGAAACGGCGGGCTTTGCAACTGCTCATAGGACACTTGAAAGTCGTCAAATACCGCCGACATACGGGAATCAATTAGCCCTTTTAGCCGGGTCATGTGCCATAACTGGCACTGCAATACTCCAAGCCGACCTCCAATAAGCACAAAAAGGATAATGCGGAGGTGCGAAACATGGGGATGGGGAAGATCAGTCTGGAGATGTATGGACGATTGCAATTCCGCCATTTCCAATTATTAGCGGCGGTTTTCAGCAAAACTGGTTGGCTGAACTTTACCAGTAGTTTTGATTTCCGAACTTTTCTTGTAGCGTCGCCAAAGCTTAAGTTAGCTTGAAAGCATAACCCCGGATGAGTGTAAAATTGGCAAATTGAATCCCGGTTTGTGACAATCCTTGCACTTCCAAGTGAACCTCTACAAGCTGTAGCTCAATCTGCGGATATTTTGCAACTGTTTCTCTCATTTGCTCGGCTCTTACCCGTGGTCATCAGCCTGAATGCAATACGAGATTTACTCCGCCATGTGTGTTGGGATGTCAGTTCTCCGCACGATTCCCCAATCCACATGGAACCCTGCAGATCACATGGAGCAGCATTTCGGTCCACTGGAAGGCTATATCAAATAAAAGGGTGGACGTTCCCATCAAAAGGAACATTCCAACCCAAGAGGAAATAACGAGTTGAAGTTACACCATCTACCCGTAGAATCAATCAACTATACGAAATCGTGTCCAAGCTGAAGACTTTGGAAATCATCCACTCAGTCAACAGCGCTCGATATGGCGACGAGCGCAAACTATACTGAGACCACTCTTGAAAAATCGGCCCTTCATCATGTCGAGGATGCGCTGGGTGTCGGCGCAGTCGTCGAGGCGATGAGAGCCACTGATGAGGAACATGAGCAAACTCTCTGGCAAGCCATTCGAGCCAACCGCAAGGCCGTCGCATGGTCCGTCTTAATTTCAATGTCCGTTATTATGGAGGGATACGATACTATCCTAATGGGCAATTTCTTTGCCTTTCCCACATTCCGGCAGAAATATGGCCAGTTCTATGGGGGTTCCGTCGGTTGGCAAGTATCAGCTCCTTGGCAAACTGGGCTCAACATGGCCAGCACAATCGGTTGTATTTTCGGTGAGTTGCGAAAGCTTTGCGTGTGTTATGGTTATGACGGTCGAGTTGTGCGCTGACAGTCATATCCCAGGTGGTCTGCTTAACGGCTACATTGCCAGTAAGTACGGGTATCGCAAAGTCATGATCATCGCGCTCGGATTCTTGACCGCTTTTATTTTCATCGTCTTCTTTGCCAACTCTGCCGCCGTTCTCCTCGTGGGCGAGCTCCTCTGTGGCCTGTCTTGGGGTGTGTTCGCCACAGTTGGACCTGCATATGCTTCAGAGGTTTGCCCGACCAACTTGCGTGGATACCTCACCATCTATGTCAACATGTGTTGGGCCATCGGCCAGATGATTGCCTCTGGCGTCCTTTATGGTCTGCTGAAGCGGACCGATGAATGGGGATATCGCATCCCCTTTGCGCTGCAATGGATCTGGCCTGTGCCTTTAATGGTTATCTGCTTCCTGGCTCCAGAGAGTCCCTGGTTCCTGGTGCGCAATGACCGCCTCGAGGAGGCTAAGAATAGTATCCGTCGCCTAGGAGGCGACAAGACTGAAGAACAAATCAATGGCCAACTAGCAATGATGGTACACACGGCCAAGATCGAGTCCGAAATCGAAGCTGGGACTACGTACTGGGACTGCTTCAGGGGTGTTGATTTACGCCGCACCGAAATCTGCTGCGTGGCCTTTGCCGGTCAGATTCTATCCGGAAGCACATTTGCTTACTCCCCCACGTATTTCTTTGAACAGGCCGGTATGGAGAGCAACAAGGCATTCCAGCTGGGAGTGGGTTGCACCGGAGTGGCCTTTTGCGGAGTTGTGTTGTCTTGGTTCCTCATCACCTACTTTGGCCGGCGTACCCTGTATGTTTGGGGCCAGGGCATCCTTTGCACTACCCTCTTCATTATTGGTATCATCAATTCAGCCTCACATACCTCCGGCGCCATGTGGGCACAAGCCGGTTTCTGCTTCCTTTGGTTGTTCGTTTTTGCCCTAACTATTGGTCCTATCACCTATTCTCTTATTGCGGAAACTTCGTCGGTGCGGCTGAGACCACTGACCGTTTGCCTGGCGCGTACAGCCTACCAGTTAGTGAATGTTGTCTCGCAGGTACTGGAACCATACTTCATGAACCCCACTGCCTGGAACGCATCTGGCAAGACAGGGTTCTTCTGGGGAGGCACGGCACTCTGTGTCTTCATCTGGGCATACTTCCGTCTTCCTGAGCCCAAGGGGCGTACTTACGCTGAGCTTGACATCCTCTTTGCAACCAAAACTCCAGCCCGCAAATTTGCTACTACTCACGTGGATCCATACGCCGTGGGTGCGTCGGTCTCCCAGGAAGGTCTTGTCCGCAATCAAACAACACAAGAGGTGAAGAAATGAAATAGATAGCGCAAAAAAGGAGGGGGGAAAAATCAAGTTGATATGTGATTTCTGCCGCCAGTGTGTTCCTTTGGGTAGCTCCTCGTTTGCCTCTTTAGTCAAGAATTATTACATATTTCGTCTGAATGCCCAATGATTCGTTCTCGATTAATCAAAATATGTTAAATCATAGCATAATTTAGTTCCATACCTACCTACGAGAATCTCCGGTATCTTATTACCCTAAGCATTGATTGATTAAGCGAGCACTAGGTCCGGCGAACCGTTGAGCTCATGTACAGCAGATTGAATACCTCTGGGAATTTACCTTTCGTACTCTGATTGTCAGAAGGTGTCCTCCATCCGGTATTATATAGCTTTGGCTATTCAGCTTTCTTAATGAGATAGAAGATGGAAATCGTGGCTGAACCAGCTACTTGGAGGTGCTGGCGGGCTTCCTACATTTCTACTTCGTTGTCCGTCTACAGGTAGAACTGGATCCTGCGAACCTGGGTTATATATTCCAAGGTTGCATGTGGCTATAGTGGATGTTTTTGTACGGATATATCTACCTAGGTGGGTATAATTTATCCATGGATCTCTTCCGGATCCCATCCATCTATATATATATAGCGCTCCTTTGGCCACTTCGGCTTCTTCAGATTTCTAAGCATGATTGACCACTGTTTCTTGATTACTACGTTCTCATACGTCCTTTACGTACGGTTCGCGCCTATCTCAGTCCTCCTCTATAACAACCCTTTACAGCTTGGTGCAGATTTATATAGGGGCTCATATGGGCAAATACCGCAGCCTCAGGCACCAACCTCTGGCGATTTCTCGCGGCGTTCAAGTCTTGATTCTGATTGGCTTACATGGTCACGGGCACTAGTGTATTAGCTTGTCTTGGCGCCCACTGCGCCCTAAGAATCCTCGCGATATCATCTAACTCAACGTGCTTGGTACTACAGCCTTACGCATATGACGATACTAGAGACGATGGGGCTCAATCCAAAGCCATTTGATATTCCCTTGCTCAAGATGACTATCAAGCGACCTCTATTAGCTCTCGACTTTTTACACACAGCCGAGGTAGTCCACACTGGTATAGAATATTCCCTCTCACGCCCACGAACTAGCTTGAACGCGAGCACCTGTTGAAGCAAATATTCGATAAAAAGGGCAGTCATGATCCATTTAAACATCTGGCGCTTATGGTTGCCTTAATTGGGCCACCATCACCAGAATTTGTGAAACGTAGTGAGACGGCGGAGCAATGTTTCGATGCTGCCGTTAAGCAAGATCGATTCGCAACTTGAATTTCCTCGCCGGATGCTAACCTATAATAGGCGCTTGGATGGCTCACCGCGATGCAGCTATACCACAAGTGTCGTTTGAAAGTCTAGAAAAGCCACTCAATGGAGAAGAAAAGGAATCCTTCCTTAGATTTCTGAGGTCGATGCTCATATGGCTACCAGAGGAACGCAAAACAGCAAGACAACTTCTCGAGGACCCATGGCTAGTCGACTGATGGGACTAAGCCCTACTGTGCATCATCACAAAGTCTCTGCGCCCTGGGTTGGGGTCCATTCCTCGAATGAAGTCCTGAGCCGATTCGTCGTCTGGTGCCTAGATTCAATTGAATGACAGTGCTCATCCGTGCAGCACACAATGCAATGGTGAAGTGTGATCATAGGTGAAGTCTATAAGAACTCGAGCTTATCGTTCCCCCATAAAACGTTTATGCATATGGCTCTCGTTGATGGTTGCTTAGTTACTACTACCGTGCCAGCATCGTTGCGAGGCTTTTTCGATGCAACCATTTAAGTGACGTTTTGAAACACAAAACAAGATTCTCAGAGCCGATACGAGGTCAAGCGATAGTGGTACTATTGTATGACGACCATTACGGCTTAACAGCCTCATGCAATACTTAGAGAGATTCCGTGCACAGCGTTGAATATCTGGAACTTTTGTTCCTATACTCTAATCACGAACCAACGAAACTATCTGCCGAGCAAATTAGTATGACTATTACACATTGATGTTGTGACTAAAATTCCAGCCCAGATAAGAAGTTTTTCTTATGGATCCAAATTCGCATCTGTTTCCCCCTCAGATGGAAGATGAACGCAATTCCATAAACAACCATATTCAAGCATGCAACGGTTACGAACACTACAATAGTGCCGCTGGACGCGATCCAGTCGTTGATGCACCAGGTCCAGATCCATGCCACGGTGGACTTGAGACAAGATACTGTAACCATGAGCTCGGCGGAAAGCTGGACCGAGGACGTCAGTATTGATAATCGAACGAGTCTGGAGTAAAGAATCACACCTCTTTATGGCAATCCAAAGCATAACTCATGCTCAAAGTTGCGCCCATCTGCGCACCACCAGACAATACCGCGAAGCCAATGATAGGGCCTGACCAGTGTGTCTTGTAGTGGTAAGTCACGCCTGATATGACAGCTCCAATCATTGTAAGAGCAGCTGCCACGATACAGGTTGGTAGACGCATCTCGGGCTCGCGGATACCATCATTGCGGATGGTGAAGTATGTGGCGACTCGGTCTGCAATGGGTCCGCAGAGATAGGTACCGATGAGAGAACCTATGAATGGGGATAGAAAGATAAGTCCTTGGGGACCAGAAGAGAAATTGTATGGCCTAGTCGTGTTAGCAGAAGTTAAATTCATGTCTCTCGGTGACGGAGGGAGAAGCAATAAAGCTCAGATCGCTTAACTCACTCAACACCAAAGAGCTGTGCTACTGTAGCACCCAATATTAAATTCCAGCTCAATGACATTCCATATAGCGCACTAGCCCATAGTACAGTCGGAAACGCCATGAGAACGAACGGCCGTAGGAAGATTTTGAACAAGTTGAGTTGAGACTCCGTCGTACTGCAATAAGCGAGCTCTTGAACGAATGTCTTCTTCTTCGAACTCCTAGACCGCTCTTCCTCAATTATATCTTCGCGCAAGACAATTGCTACATTTTCACGATGCTCGGATCCACCTGGCTTTTGATCATCTCTAATTGCTGAATCATCATCAAGCGCAACCAAGACAGGCCTGTACCCAGTAAACTTTGTTTCTGGCATAAAGAAGAACATGGTAATCATGTTCACGCCAATACAGATTGCAACGATAAAGAAAGCCCATCGCATACTCAAGCTCTGGATGACATATGCCGACACCAAAGGACCGATTTCATTACCTCCGAGGACACTGAGGCCGTAGATTGATATTTTCTCTCCTCGCTCGTGTAGGAAGAATATATCGGCAACAGTGCTAGGAACAATAGCCTCAATAGGGGCTTCCCAGAGGCCGAGAAAAGCACGAGCCAGGACGAAAACGGGGTAGGTCTTCTCGGAGGCGATGGCGAGCCAGACGCAGGCGATACCCATGAGGAGATTGCTAGTTAGGTATACCGGGCGTCGGCCGAATTTGACAGCAAGTGGCCTGAATATTAGAATGTTAGTATTATTGTTAAAAATTGTTCCGGTTGAACAGTACAGACATCCATAGTAGTGTTCCGAACCCTTGACAAATCAAAGTCGCCCCGTTACTGTACGTAATGTCTGCCAATGGACGTTTGAAACTGCTGGACAACTGAAGCATGCCTGTATATTAACGTAAGTTATGAGTAGCACGTTTGCCCAATTGGCGCAAATCATACCTCCAGCCATCATGGGACCGGTCATAGCACCGTTGAAGGCGTAAAAGAGCCCATTCGCGAATGTTAGCCACTTCTTCCACAGGGGCCATCGTAGAGGATCATTTGGGTCGGTGAGAGAAGGCTGAGGGACGAGCAGGATTTGTGCATTTCCATGCGTCACATGTTGATATTCATGGTATTTCTCTTTTCCCTGGTCGATGAGGATTTCTGTGCCTGGAGCGGCTTCGTGAGGTCGAATTTGGTCGTCCATGCTAATGCAATGTTCAGAGAGCAGTTATACGAAACGGCTGATTTTGAATAGAGCGTGCGGTAATTTATTGTTCGCCATTAATGCGAAAATGCTGATGGATATAGCTATTCGAAGATTGATGATGTTCAGTCGTCGTTTACCCCAGATTTCCGTGTTCCCACTTCTCCACTCCCCACCCTCCACGGTACGGTGGTAAGTTCCCACTTCCCCAGATGACCCGAGGTCTCCCACTTCCCTGGAAAAGTGTTTTGCACGTACAGTAGACCAGCATCTAAATCGGATATGTTGAGATTTTAATTCATATGGGAATTGAGAGCACTCTGGTATAATAACCTGTCTAATCAATAACGATTCGGAGCACTCTTTATATTCATACGAATAATTTCTAACCTGATATCAATATAATGACAAGGGGGGCTCCTGTTCGTTTCGTTATAGCCAGGCTCTACTGTATTTGTATCGTCAAAGCATTTGTTGAGTCGATGTGTCCATTAATCTTTGCAAAGAGAGAGTATATCATGTTGGAACCAACTAGACCAAAAAGCAGCGCGTATGCCTAGGTACTAGATGATCTCGTATGGTATGATATACCCAACGAGGATTACATGGTATATAGAGTGAGGGAGTGGGCCGATGCCCCAACATATCACTATGTTATACTAAACGAAGTTGTATTCTGGCATGACTTGCAACAACCTTGTACGATGCTGCCAGAACAACTCTTGTCCCGAACATTCTTCGACGATAGCACGGTGACACAACATTGAAATAGTTGAATGGTATTGATCAATATCAATTTAAGAATACAAACTTCACAGCCATCCAATCACAAGAACCTAGCAAGCACAACTAATCCTTTTCATGGCGAATGGGTATCCTCAAATCAATAGTGAGAGCGAAACAAAATGACTACCTCCTTCACATTGATAGCCGCCTGCTACCCTGTGCCACGGATATCCAGCTAGTCACACCCCCATCTCCTGCAGTTTCCTCTGTATGGCTTCTTCATCCAATTCAGAATCCGGGCTATCCTCAACATCTGTATGTTCGTGGTTCTTTGCTTCCATTTTGCGAATGTTCTGCTTTCGGGTACTGGGGGCTCCAGCTTCAAGAACTAAAATCTCTTCAAGCTGGGAAAGACAGTCTTCAAAACGGACGGGTCTTTCAGCTTGGAAGCGTCGGGAGAGGCCAGGGTTCATGTTCTGCAGCATTTTCTGGATCCTGTCTTCGTATGCGATCAGAATAACGCATCGATCCTCACCTGGATTGCCATGTACATTAGCGACAATTGTGTCGATGACTGCTTCCTTGTATGAGCCATTGTCTTTGTCTCGATCTCCTGCATGAAAACATACATTCTTTATCAATAACCAGGAATTTCCCCTCAGTGGAATCAATTATCTTTTGCGTTTTGTCTTCCGATAATCTGAGAGAGGAACCGATAAAATCGGCAGATGATTTAATAACAACTATTAGTAATGACTCGTCAGTAACGCTTGGCGAGGACCACGACCTCCTAATATTCATGATGAATGGAGAGAACTTACCATCTCTTTTACTCAAAAGCCCGAGATCAACTAGTATCCGTCCGTATAGCAAGGCAACAGTGGTTTTTCCAGTTCCAGGATTTCCAACAAAGAGTTGATTCAGCGGGAGATTCCGGGGTTGTGTTTCGTTAATCTCCCGAATACAATTCCGCTTGATGACAAATATCATGCTTTTTATTGAACTTTTCACAGCATCAAGTCCTATCATTTTGAAGCTCAATCTAGGCCCGACTGTTTTCGAATTTTGTTTTGGGATCTGGGCCAATGATATCTTTCTTGGTCGAGGTCTTGCACCAACGCTGGCGAGTTTCCGGTGAAAGCTTTTGCAACCTTCGTGCCTGTCGGGTAAAAATCTGAGATACAAGGTTCTCGACGGCTCTAGCATTGCCACAGGTCCTGCTTGAAGAATTAGAAGCAAGTCGGCGGATGGCGATACGCATCCACCGTACACCAAAACCTCCTTGGACTTGAACGTCTTTGAATTGGGTCTTGATATTGTCTATAAGGATGG
Source organism: Talaromyces liani (assembly GCA_022814505.1). Lineage (NCBI taxonomy): Eukaryota > Fungi > Ascomycota > Eurotiomycetes > Eurotiales > Trichocomaceae > Talaromyces > Talaromyces liani. Next base: position 188,320 of record JAKLNL010000038.1, read on the forward strand.
TCCAGAGCTCAGACTTCGTGAAATTGGGAAAGTTGAATGTCCGAGGAATCCGACTAGCAAGTCCAGGGTTATGTTCGAGAAAAGATTCCATCTCTTCCTTGTACCCTGCAAAAATGACAACGAATCTGTCCATGTGGCTTTCCATCTTCTTCAGTAACAAATAGAATCTGCTTTCCCACCTGGTCCTTGACTAGTTGATATGCCTCATCCACCAACATAACCCCGCCACCATTGACTATAAAACTTTCAACCATCTTCACTGCCCTACGAGGTCCATCTATCATTAACTCGATACCAGAAGTTTCTTTAATCTCTGCACATTACAACGCCAATTTCTATCAGAAACTTGGCGTAAATGCGGGCAACGGTGGTTTTTCCTTGCAGATTCGTAAGCCATGGTCCTCCCATCAAACAGAAGTAGGACCGCCTTGAAGCACCACATGGTACCTCTCCTTTGATGACCTTCCTTGTCCGCGGCTAAGATCAGTTTTAAATTTAATATCCAGAAATTGTTGCTTTATCTCCTCCAAGCCTTTATACTTCATCAACTCGGCAATATGAGCACTCCTCTCCCCGAAGCTTTTCTGCCGTTTCCATTGGGCTTCTGCTTTCGAGGGTCGGTGACCGAATGGATATCGTGGTTCAAAATTGGATTCCTGCATCTCTTCCATCAACATGATGCAAGAACTCTCTTGGATGTAGTAGAACCATCTGACTCATCTCCTGAATCATGGGCGTTTAGCTCGCTATTTGGTGTTGGCGCCCGGCTACTTCTGAATACCGATGAACCCGTCATTCTGGAACTGTTAGGTATTCAGTAAAACGTTTGTAATGCACAGTCCAAGTTGTAGTAATTAGTATGAGGTATGAGAAATTGAATGCGAACTTGTGCACAAGAGAAGAGAGAGGTGGAAAGAGCACAGGGAAGACCTACTTTTTAAACCCGTAGGGACGCCAGACAGCATTATAGGCATCAAGAAATAGGCACCTAGATGGCAAAGACCATGGTTCGCGTTGTTTTGAAGAACGTACAATTAGTTGTACTTAACGTTACAGTAAGCTTCCTGCAACTGGAGGCAACCATGGGCTGCTGAGATGAATTCGTTCCCGAATTGACATAGTAGCTTTCAAGGAACGATGAATCATACGGAGAAGGCTGAATAGGGAAACCGGTACTGCTGTCACTAATAAGTTATATTGGGAAGATACTAGGCACCGAAGGGCGTCCAGCGAACATTGACATCTACTGAGAACCTCAGATAGACAATGAATACAAATAAACATCTATATAATACACCGAATTCACAAAGTCAGCATGTCATTAGGTCTACACTCTCTGATTCATCATACAAGGGCAGTCGCTGAAACTCTGCCTTAGCAATACAGGACATAGACAGTTGCTGCTCTACCGCTGAGCCTGAATCTCAGGCTGTTGCCTGAGGATACATGTAACGACCTATGGTTAACAAAAATACCTATAGGCAGAATAACTATATACAGGAGATATCTGCCAAGGCAATCCAAAGAGGGAAGCCTATGGTCTTTTCAGAAAGAAGCTAGCACCGGACAATACCCTAATCGCTAAGCCCTGCCTCGACAATTTTTAAACCTCCAAGCGAACTGTTTATTATTGTCGGATTATCAATGCCACGATACGACGCTCCTGCACCCCGTGCACAGAAGCAACGCGTACGCACGGAACGGGGTTACTATTATCCCTAGCACGTACGCAGCAACATCATATATAGCTATCTAGCCATCCCCAAGCCCCTACAGTTTTAGAGATCAGTCTTTTATAATCAAATAATTATGCTTATAAGCAGACTCACCTTATAAGGCAGTTAAACCACCCTTACTCCCTAATCTATACTTTTATAATACAGATTATAGCTAAACCAACACTAATCAATAAGACCCACAGATCAGAGTCCTATTTACTTCCCTACTATCCCCAGATTAAGCCATTCACTTAGCTTTAATTCACACCCTATCCCCATCACTCTAAACCATGCACTAGAACACTAATAACATACCTTCAAGAGCCTCAACTACAGCTTAGCCCCAGGAGAACTATTCTAAAGCTTTTAAACTAACTAATACCAACAGTAATATTAAGGATATTACTATCCTTAATTAATATATTCAAAGCTATACTAAGAACTATAAATACCAGTATAATTTCAAACTCTAAAATATATTTAAGGACAACTTTACAGGATAGACCAAAGTCATCTTCAATACTATATTAAGAAACCCTCTTTATAAGATATATAATATATTATAAATAAATAATATATTTATAGTATTTAGATAATCCCTAGCAAAGACCCTTACCACTATACTCACTAAAGCTAAATAATATAAATAGACTAAGAGCAAAGTTATATATTATATATAACACTAAGAGATATTCAAGTCACTAAATATTAACCTCATACATAAAGCTACAGTCTGTAAACTTTAAAGTATAAATCCTAAAATAATATAATAAAATATTTACTTTAAATAACTAGAAATACCTTCACTATCTATAGCTATACTACTAGGACTAATAATAAGATAAAAACCACAACTTCTACAGCATTAAGAGATAATATTAAAACTATCTCTCACACAGCAATTTTATAACTAGATAACCCTTAGTATAATAATAATATACAAACTAACCACACCCCCAACAACCTTAAGATAATAGGATATTAAGATATTATATACAGGATAAAACAGACTAGCACTTTTTAATAATATAAATATCAATTACCTACAAAAAGCCTATAATAAAGAAATTAAATACAGAGAAAGTAAGAATATATTTAATATATATTATTATATCTTCATAGAGATCTGCCAAAGCACTAGTATTTATATTATTAAAGTAATAAGTTAAGTTTTCTAGGTTATACTAAAAGATAACACACTATAATTCTACTTTAATAATATAGAGAAATAGGCTAAGTAATAAATCAACTCTATAACAGCTGTTAGAAGTAACTATAAGAATAAGGAGCATCTATAATATATATAAGAGTAATAAGATACAACAATACTACTATATATTATAAGTAAGAACCTAAAGAAATTAATTTCTAAATATCTTAAGCTTATACTATAAGAATTACACCAGCTCTATAATAAGCTTTACCTATAGATTTAAAATAATATTATATATTATATAAAGTTAATATTAGCTACTTATCTAGTCCCTACATACCATACCACTATAGGAAAGCCTTTACTAATTATTACTAATCTTATAGAAGACCTACAGTTAAATATTAGCTAGTATAAAGATATAAAGCAAGCTATAGCATAACACCCTACTAAGATATATTATATAGACTAACACTATTACTATCAATAGTTACACTTACTATATTAAGGCCACTCACTATACTATACCCAATAATAATATAATAACTATAGTTACTACAGCCCCTTATAGAAGCCTATAACTAAGATATATAAAATCTATAAGAAAATTAGATACTAATTAACAAACTATACTATAGAGAAATAAAAAAGAGCTTTCTAACTATACCTTAACTATATAAAAGCCTACTTTACTAGCAGAGAAGGATAACCCCTAATAACTATAAATTAGGATAATATAACTAATAATAGAGAGTTCAAAGCATTCCTTATAGATATAGATATACCTAATAGCTACAAAATATAAGACTATAAGAATAAAAGATTAATACAGGCTACTAGCTAGTTTACTACAACTAGCCTAGAGCATAAAAAGTTCTCTTGCTTAATCACTAACAATCTTGCTAATCAATCTACCATATACTACCTTAAGTCAATATTTAACATACAAAAAAGTATTAAACTAAGCCCTAAGATGCCAATAGGTATAATACTAGATACTATACCAGACCAAATACTAGACCAAATACCTAGAAAAATAACTACTAATATACCAACCATGATACTAGTTAATAACCAAGCTAAAGGCCTTATTATACCAGAATACACATTCCTAACCAATAGCCACTACTCCTCTAACACATTTATGGGAATCCTTGTTGACACTAGCACTTCAGAGTACTCTACTACTAGCTACACACAATATCTCACTTACCAAAAGACTATCAAAAGAACTATACTAGACCAAGCTATAATAGGCCAAGCAAAGGTACAATTCAACCCCAGTAACCCAATAACCTCTATCAGAATAATCAATATAAAGACCCCTATTAGCACTATATAATTCCATATTATTAAAATAATAACACTATTTCTACTATCTCTCAAGAACATAAATAGATTAGGCATATATTTTAATAATACTAGAGATATACTCATATACTATAAACTATACCTTATTATACCTATCATACACTACTTCAGTCATCTATTCCTTATATAAGACTACTTACTCTAATTATACCTAACTAAATCCTTTAATATTAAACTATACTTTCTTACTAAAACTAAACTATACTACCTACACTATCAATTTAGACACCCCTTAGTTAAGAAGCTCTAAAAGCTACTTAAATATACAGACTATAATATTAATACTAAAGCACTAAAATATATCCAAAAGATCTACTACTATTACTAAATCCATAGCTAATCTCCCAGCCACTTTAGATTCACAGTATAGGACAATACAAACTTCAATCATTCAATTATTATCAATATTATATATATTAATAGTAAACCAGTACTCTATATCATTAATAAAGCAACACACTTTAACGCTGCACGCTAGCTTAAAAATATATTAATAAAAGTAACATAAACTATACTATAAATCATATAGATTAACACATATCTTAGCCCCCCTAATTTTATCATTACTAATACTAGCAAGAACTTTACTAATAAAGAATTCTCACAAGATGCTTTATTAATAGATATAATTATCACTACTATACCTATTAAAGCATATTAGTTAATTAGTACTATTAAATAATACTATACCATACTTCACTACTTATATAAAATTATAAAGAAAGAACTACTAAATATCTCTACTAAAGTAGTACTACAAATAGCTATAAAAGCTATTAATAATACTATAGATCTAGATAACCTTATCCTAACCCTTCTTATCTTTAGCACCTACCTATAAATAACTAAATATAATCCCCCTATACCTATAATTACTTAATATACCACCACAGTTAAGAAAGCTATAAATAAGATATATAAGATATATACTTAACACCAAATTACTAATACTATTAATATATAAAATGGACCCTTATTAACCACTATATACTATCTTCCCTTTAACTCAAACATACTTATATAGAGAGAAGGAAATACTAGATATACAAGAAAATAGACCAGACCATACAAATTACTAGCAATTAATAATAAAATATATACTATTAAACTTCTAAGTAGACTAACCATATTCTAGTCAACTACTATTAAATTATACTATATTAAACCTAAAGCACAACCAGATAACCCTACCACTAGTAAAGAAAAAGTTACCTAGCCTAACCCTAAAGAAAGCATCTAAGAAGCTCTAAAAGCCTCCCCTAAAGTTAATTCCCAAGCTATAATTCTACCTCTACCCTTAGTTATTATTCTATAGTATATACCCCATCCTAAGATAACTATAAGTTAGCACCCCTAGCAAGAGCACTATATACCTACACAATATAGAGAGGACTAAGCATGCTACACTTTTCTTAGCTAATTTACATAAGAGCAGGAGGATAAATCATACCACTAATTTATAGCTACTATACTAGTTTAATTCAAAGACTTATAATAAAAAGAAATTAATAGACTATTAGAATAAGAAATATTTAAATACACTTAAGAAAAGGATATTTCTTTAGATATAAGAATCTTTATAGCAAGATTTATTAATAAGATAAAGAACCCTAGTACTAATAAAGCCTTTAAAAAATCATACCTTATCATACAGGCCTATAATAATAGAGATAAGGAATATATACTAATATAGTCACTAATAATATAATAAGCCAGCTAATAAATCATCCTCTATCTGGGTATAATTATAGGAAATATACTATACTATATTTATAATATTATATAGGCCTATATCCAGTCAACTATAAAGCTTAACTATAACTTTTATATATAAATTATACCAGACCTTATAGAATACTTTCCTAGAGCTATATTTCTCAAAATTATACGCCCTCTTTATAGAATCCCTAAAGCAGGTAATTACTAGTTTTATACATATCACAACTACCACATAGAAAAGCTTAATATAGAGATATTAACCTATAACCCATATCTACTTCACTGCTCTAATTTAAAACAAAGATTTAATATTATAAGCATACAAACTAATAATATCTTTATTATTACTAACAATACCTTCACAGCATAGGAAGAGAATAAGATTTACTATACTAATATCCTCTATAAGCTCTAAGAAATATTAGCAACTAATAACCTACTTAAATTTAATAGTGCAGTTGTTATAGAGACTGCCTAGAGTATTACCCTTATCTAGAAATACACCTATAACTATATTTAGCTTATACAAGATTAACCAGCAGATACTATAAATTCATATAGTAAGGTACAAAAAGATGCTATGCTAAAGGAATAATATATTACTTAATAAGCTCTTAGTATATATATTACTTTAATATCATAACCTAAAGCTTCTTTTAATCTTTCCTTTATAGTATAGATAATAGACCCCTAGGAGGATAATATCAAGGCTCTTAATAAATATTTATAATAATAACTTAACAACCCTGAATAAGGATTATAATTTATTAAATTAGATATATAAATACTTCATCTTATTGCCTTTATTAATGTGTCATTTACTAATAATAAGGATCTATCCTTATAATTTGGCTATATTATTATACTAGCAGATAAAGCAGATAATATAAATATCCTTTATTAGTTATCTATAAAGTACAAGAGAGTAACATAAAGTATACTTAGCTCTAAAATATATATACTAACTAATAGATTTAATATTATAACTATAATTAAGTTAATCCTTACACAGCTACTCCATCTTACTAACCCACTATCTCTCATTATCTGTATTAATTCAAAAAGCCTATATAACTATCTTATCAAGCTTGATACTATATAAGAAAAGTGTCTTATAATTAACCTTATATACCTATACTAATTGTATAAACAATAAAAGATTATAGAGATTAAATAGATTAATAGCAATAGCAATCCTGCTAATACTATAATAAAGAATAAACCATACCACACTTTGTAAGAGCTTATTAATATAAATAAACTATATATTAATATTAATAGTTAGATAGAGAGATTAACCATAACATACAGTCCTAAACCTAAGGCTATAAGATTTATTATATTATTAGAATCCCTAGAGCAGTAGCTATATAGCTAGATACTCTAATTTATATTATTCTTTTCCTATTTTCTTATATCCTAATACTTCTATTCATTCTTTATATGCCTGTTTACCATACCAGATTGTATATTATTCACTATATATTTTTCTTTCTTCTAGAGAGTTGCCAGTGTTGGATTATTAATACTATAATATAATACTCTTATACCCTATGCATAGAAGCAACGCGTACATATAGAATAGGGTTACTATTATCCCTAGCGCGTACGCAGCAATGTCGTATATAGCTATCTAGCCATCCCCGAGCCCCTACGGTTTTGGGGATCAGTCTTTTATAATCGAATAATTGTGCTTATAAGCGGACTCACCTTGTAGGGCAGTTGGACCGCCCTTGCTCCCTAATCTATGCTTTCGTGATACGGATTATAGCTAAACCAACAATTATTGTTGGCTATCATTAATAGCAAGCAAATACATCTGCCTAACACATAATCGATACAGTAATTAGCGATAATGTTTGCTTTGTTTGCACTTTCTAAGCGTTACGTCAGGTAACCCCTCTACCATCATCCCCTCAATCTTCAGAGACTCAAACTCTCCGACCTCTCGTTCAACCATGCAATGGCAGCCTCTATACACATTGGGACCATTTCGGTCAAGAAAACTCAACAGAGACTCTCAATTAAACATCTTTGTCTCTGATAAGCACTTTCAAGTTGAATTGAAAGCCTCTAACTTTGAGACGTCGCCGACATTTACTAGCGGAGTATCTCCGACATCTCGAACGTCTAGAGCCTGATTATTTGCCCGAATGGGATGAAGAATTTGAGGATCCTCTCGAGGACCTGGCCGACTGGGCTTTAGAATGCTTCAAGCCCATATTCCAAAACATTTCGCCTTTGAGGACAGATCGGAATTATACCCTCCACGAATGCCTATTTCCGGAGGTCCTCCATTACTCATTATGCGCCGATGAAACCAAACTATTGCCCGTATTCCTAGATAGGGTCGGCAGCGAGCGATTGATGGGCGCTCTCCTCCCAGAGCCTCAAGAATTGGACTACTCCTCCTTTCCAACTTACCGGCCTGATGAGATCCAAGTTCCAGTACCGGATGGGAGTAATGCCTTGCCAGCAGTTCCCTGCAAAGTATATATCAAAGGGCAACAACTTGCATCCTTCAAATCCGTAAACGCTGGCGACGTAAACAGCACTTTCAGAGAACTCAGAGTATACACGAGGATAAAGTCATTTTCTCCGCCTATCAACACTTGCGAGCTGTACGGGACCGTTCAGATTCCCTCCTCTGACCGCATTGTCGGTTTTCTGCTATCGTACATAGAGTCTGATAATAGGACACTGCTTTGCACTGGGAAAGATCCAAAATATGCCTCGATGAGGCAGAAATGGATGGATCAAATCACTCACTCCGTCGAGGAACTGCATGCTCATGGTGTTGTATGGGGAGATGCCAAGCCCGATAATGTTCTGATAGATGTGCAAGACAATGCGTATCTGATTGATTTTGGCGGCGGCTATACCAGGGGCTGGGTGGATAAAGAGTTGGCAAATTCGACCGAAGGCGATCTCCAGGGTCTGCGTCGAATATCTGAATTTCTTTTCGGTTGAATGGGGGCTTCCCCACCAGATCATTGAAGAGTGGGAACAAAACTTCCCCGACATCCGTGGAGAGCATATTTCCCCAGATTCCCCACGCAGCACAGATCTCTTATACTTCAACCTTTCTCGATTCTCATCACATCAGATCCTATCTTGTAAACGAGCAAATTTTCGTGTCTAGCCTACTATTCTCGTCACTCAAAGCATACCCATTCAAACCAAGATGTCAGAGATGTTAATATCCCACAACATCGACCCCTACCACAACGACCCCTCCAAACTATACCTCGGCTACCTCGAACCAGACTACAAGAAACCATGGGCAAAATACTTCAATCCAAACGTCGCTCTTATCAGCGACGAAGTTCAGAAGGGTCTGATCTGTAGTCCATGGGCAAGTCCGCTCGGTGCGAACCTACCCACTATCCAAGTCCTACTGCAGGATCAAGGATCTAATCTGAAGTGTGAAAGGCTACGGACCGTCAGAAGCTCGTGATCGACTTTTGCAGCCGGGGTATGAGACTATTGAGAATGGGTTTGTGGCTACAAAAGAAGGGACGACGATGATTGCTGTGAGGAGTGATATGGGAGATGGTGAGACGCCCCTACTACCCATGTAGTGTCAGGTCCAATTGCTGATACGTACGGTATGGGCTATGTCCAGTCACCGGCGAAATGTACGATTGGTGGTTCTCATGGCACTTAACTGACAGCTCGAGGTAACCACCCCAAGCCCACATGTGCCATTCCTGTTAAATACCGTCTGGAAGTTAAGATATGAATAGATATAAACTCTGGCACCCCCACGCCCATCAATACGCCTGGCGCAACCCCGACGAGCTCGACATCACACACAAGAACACCTACGCGGAGCGCTACATCGGCACCTTCTCGTTCATAAACGAGTATTTGGGCAGTCACTGCACTGATCTCACAGTCGCATTCATCGACCCAAAGGAGTTGGGTATTGAGAAAGAGAAATGGGCTGAGATGGGGATTGAAACGATGGTTTGTGCGAGGATTGGGACTCCTGGTACGTATAAACCAAATAGGTCTAGCAGATAAAGGAGGTTGGGCTGATGAGATGCAGGCCAGGGACATATCACGGAAGGTTTCGATGGGAAGTCGTACCTCATACATCAGATACGGCGTGGGCAGGATGGAAAGAGGGAGTTGAGGTCGAGGTTTTGGTTACCGGCTCCTGAGGACGTGGCAAGGGACTTGATGGTTCATTGTGGGATGGAGATGAGTCGTGCGTTCCTTCCCTTTCCTTGCATTCGTATGGTTAATTGGGGACGGTGGAGGAAGGGTGCTAATTCTATGCAGATCTCGCAACGTTTCTACCAGCGCTATTCGACGAGTTCAAGGATACACTATGATCGTTGTAAAGTCCAGAAAAAAATTATAAACAATCGCAACTTGTATATATCTATATTTATCTCGATGGTGGGGGGTATCTTGATACAAAGTCGAAGAACGAAGGCAGAGAGAATGTACATAATCGCGAAAAAAAGAAAAATAAGTGAGAGAATGAGAAACATTGACAGAGAAATTATCTGAAGGGTAAAATAGGTATATGTCAAGACCACCAACGGCAGAAGGTGGTTGGGTTGGAAAATACAGAGGATCGTCCACGGAACTGAGGACGGGTCACGTCAAGGGACGAATATATGTACCAGCTGTAGAGAGCAGGGGTATCGAAAATCGAGGTTCGGGCCAAGGTGAAAGTCATTCGTGAAACGTCGTAATCGAACAAGGGAATGCAACGCAACGCAACGCAACGCAAAGATTCGTGAAAATGGACAAAACGCGCAAGGCGGCTAAAGTTAGCGCCCATTCGTCGGTGCGTTATTACTAAAATAACTCTGATCAATCTTCAAAATCCACTCCACCTTCTGCGCCTCCGTCCTCGCCGCAAACAAAAACGTATTCTGCGGCCCATAGACTGCAAAAATGTTTGATCGTCCAACATTACTATTACCCCGCGACGACGAAAACCCATTCGACCCTTCGAACAGACGCGCAAAATCTGGGTCGTGATCAACGCGCGCGTGGCGGAGGTTGATGGTATTGATTTCGTCGCCGTCGGGGACGGAGTAGACATGCAGATAGGATCCGCGGAGCTCAATGAATCGTCGGATCCAGCGCATGCTATTGTCATCGTCTGGCATCATGAGATAACTCGCTTTTGCGATTGTGGCGTTTTTGCTTATTGTCTGCACGTTGGCGACGTAGCGGGGTGTTGAGGCGTGCTCTGAGGCGGAGGCGCTATCAGACTCGAGGATGGAGGGTACTTTAGGGACGTTCCCGTTGGTAGGTTGCTCTGTGTTGGTGTTTACGAGGATTATTTCTGTGGGGTCTTTGCGCGTTGACCATAGATTGAGGTAGCGTTGGACGAGTTTTGATTGTCGCTCGGAGAGTTCTTGGTTTCGTAAGGGTGTTGATCGACCACTTCCTTTGGCTGGTGAGTGTACAAGACTGGCCGTTCCCAAAGCACCGCGAGCGGCTTCTAATTCAGCTGCGCGCTGTCTTCGCTTGCGAGAAGCAATAAAGTCGCGAACCAAGGAGACTTTTCGTGGAGACCAGCTTGTTAATAGTTCCTCGCCCTTGACGTAGTCATTTTGAGTGTTCATGCGCCAGAGATCTGCGGCACGTTTCGCGGAGACTGGGCGAATGACGACCGAGAACATGCCGACTGTAGAATGTACCACTCTAGTAGAACTCCAAATATGTCTAAGAATTGATTGAGGACGGACATAGTTGCGGCCAAGAACCACAAGCGTTTGATCTAATTCAAAGACGATGGGCTCTTGAACACGCGATGATACCAAGTCCCAGCGTAATGAAACCTGAACGCGATACTTCTCAGCCGTGGTACGATCCATGAGAAGCGAACCATGAAGACTAGAGTCCCATTGTCCGATAATTGTCACATTCGAAGTTCCATCTGCATTATCCTTGATCATCGGTTCCTGCACCAACCGAAGCGGCACGTCAGGAGTTTTGAAATCTTGATCAGGTATCTTGCCCCATGGATCCAGTAACCGGACCGAACCAACCCGCATATTCGTAACGTCTTCCCAGGGAAAGTTCTCCGTAGAGCTATGAGTCAAATGGATAGCAACTCGTCGTTGCAAACCCTGATGCAGCTGATATGTCCCAGCATCCATGCTACTATTCTGCACCACCTCGACAGGCAGATATTCACCGCTTTCTGCAAGTTCTAGAATCTGGATGCGCGCAAAGACATCGTGGCGTTCTTCAGTGAAAAATTCCGTTTCGGCAATACGCGGCGTCTTGCGTTTCGAAGGTGCTGGCTTCTCGGACGAATCACGCATATCGTCCCAACTAAGTAATTTATCCAAGTGCATTGACGTTACCTTGGCATATATGCAGACTTTCAGGGAAGCCGTGCGTGGACTCGACAGTGGCAAGCTCATACTGTGCACACTTTCAAATCGAACGGGATTCTCGTCAAAATCGCTGATCATTTGCGTAGTTGTGGCCCCTCCTTCTTCAGATACACCAGGCACAAAAAGCTGAGCATGAACCTCTGTACCCTCGCGTTCGGCAAACCCTGCCATGTCCCGCATGACGACGTTGAACTTGAGCGTTGAAGAAGGACCCTGTGCTGAGGATGGCTCAAGGGACAGTCGAAGGATACCAATGACGCTTTGTGTATAGGGAGAAACTACCTCCACAGAGAAATCCTGGACGCGCATCTCAAAGACAGCAGTCAATGGTATATCTGCATCACCAACCAATGAAAAAGACGCCGGACAGGTCTCGGAAAACGGGTTCTCGAGTTTGAAATGTTTAATGTAATCCGGGCGGTCGATATACTGGTGCATCTGACGCATTGCTTGGATGCGCTTTTGAAGTTTCTCGATCGACCAGAGATGGATGACGCAGTGTTTGAAATCGATAACGCGGACACAAACACAGGGCTTTTTGACTGTATCGAGCGCGTCATCGTCTTCACCAGATATACCGTTGAGAACGAGGTCGTACGAAGACACCATGTTGTGCCCTTCATCAATGATAGCGAATTGAAAAACGACATTCTTATCCATTATCTGACTCATCACTTGGGCCTCTTTTAACAGCGAAGCATGCTGGAGAATCGATTCGGCCATGCGGACGTAGTTTCGTTTCGACCAGATCCGAACAACAGATTTAGCGATTTCAATCTCCTTGTCGTCCAATTTGGCAAACCCATTCTCATAAATCCTTGGGACGGGATGGCCCATTTCTTTAATATGCGTTTCGTACTGCTCTTTCTGTTGTTTGAGCTGTTTTTCGAATTCAACCTTGGCTGACTGCAGAGCTTCTTCCATCCGAGTCCTCTCCTGTCGTAGTTCCTCCACGTCAACATGAGACGCGTCTGCCTTGAGTTTCTCCTGAAAGTCGCCCTTTTGTTTATCAAGCTGACGTTGCATGTCGTCTCGCGCTGCTTGCAATGACGAATCCCCTTCGTCCTCATCAATTTGTCGAGGGGTGCCCGGCATGGTGATCGCAGTATCAAGAGAGAAGTTATCAATGGTCCCGTTCGACATATACTTATCGCGTACAGGAAATGAGCTCAGAGAGTCGGTATCTTCTTCGTTTTCCAGCAAACCGCGACGGACTGCACGAGCCTTTTGCACATCATCAAAAAGAGCATCCAGCTCGTCGTCATTGAGATCAGAGATCTTCTGGTCGGGGCCGAGAATCGCACTAGCGGCTTCTCGTCGAGCATAGAACCAGTCTGCATCTCTTCCACTTCTGTTTGGTACTGGGGAGTCGGTTCGACTCACCTCGCCGTCAATTTCTGATCCGGTCTTGCTAATCGTACGATCATGGGTTCGCGCCGGAGCAGGAGACCCTAGCTGGCTGGTCGTGACTGAATGTCGCAGCAAGCTCTGTTCCACCCTTTCGGCACGGGCTTCCTCTGGGTGATTGAATCGGAAGATATGAAAGTCACCAAGAATGATACGACATCCACTTCGGAGACGAGTTGGTTTTTCAATGCGTAGACCGTTGACCATGATTGCAGCTCCTTCGCTTGGTATTAGCGTTACCACGTTGTCCACATTCCGAAAGATACAATGTTGTTGCTGAATTTTGGACCCGTTTAGTCGAATTTCCGCTCCGTTGTCCTGATCAACATTGCCCACTCGAGTTTCACCTGGTTTGATGTTATAGACAAGACATTCTGTCAAAAGTGGATCGTCGCTTAAATTGACCAAGTGAGGCATTTTCTTTGGTGTACTGAGTCCCACGAAGCCCTTTTCGATACTGATACCCAATTCTTCCAACGCAGCTTCTCGCTCTTTTTGAATCTCCTCTGTTTTTGCCAGCTTCTCCTCCCATGTTTGATTCAGATCCTTGTATAGCTTTTCACTCTGGTTCAGTTGTTCAACAATCTCGGCCTTGCTGACCTTCTTGATGGTACCGTCGGGCTGGGCGATGGAAACAATTTGTTGATCAAGAGGCGTATCAGGGGGATAAGATTCCTCCATCGGAGCGCCACCTGTTAATGCACCACCTGCACCACCACCAAGTTTGCTTCGCAATTGGGCCAATTCCTCTTTCAATTCGCGAATCATACGAGCATTCGGGTCTTCGTTAACAACAGCATGATTCTTAATACGTTTCGCCGAATCCGCATATCGCAATGTACTTAGTGTCTCGTCAAAGTTGATATCTGCGGGAGAAATGGCAGCAATCATGGCAGTCATTGAGTTTCCTCCGAGAGAATCCTTCAACAGCCACGTCAACACGGAATCACGATATGGTACCAGTGCCCCTTTCTTGCCTTTACCGGACGACAAATCGGCAAGAGCAGCAATGACACGACCCAACGTCGAAAGTGATCGATTGATTTCCGCGCCTTCCTTCAGTCGAGCACCCGTTGCACCTGTAGAAGTCGCTCGCTCGGAACCAGCCAAATCAACCAAACTAATTTTCGCGACCTTTTCTGTGTCCATTGTTGTTTCCGCATCGTGTCGTTTCTGAGTCAAGGTAAGGGTAAACACAGCGTGCGATCGACTGGATGTTTCGTTCATGTTGGTCGCAGCAACCGTTCTAGCTTTGTTACCCTCGTCCATCAAATTGTCAATCTCGGCGAACGATCGCACTACTAATTTCGCCAAATCCTCCACATACGGACCGGTCGACGGATGCTCTCGCACTTTCAAATTCCCCTTCGTCGCGGGGTTCAGCAAATCGCGAACGCGCTCGTTGTAAATCTCCAAATACGAGACTTCCACCGTACACGTCAAATTCTTATCTTCCTGCAACGTCGCAATCCGCTTAAACATATCCTGACAAATCTTCGGAATAACACCATGTTCTTTGCCATAGCCCATCATCGAATACGATTTTCCGGAACCCGTCTGACCGTACGCAAAGATACAGTTATTGTAACCCTGAAAGGCATTGTCGAGAAGCGGGACACCCAGATCGCTGAATAGATCTTCTTGCCCGGCGTAGTTTGGTGATGCTTTGTCAAAGGACCAGTATGATCTGTCGAATGCAAAGGACTTGGGACCGTCACCCGTACCTTTCATGCCACCTTTGGACATTTTCTCGGAGGCGCCAGGAGGGGGTATGAGGACGGTCTGGTTCCCTTTCATTTGAACGATACATTTTGCGCCGCGGTCGATTTCTAACCACCGCCATCGTTAGTTTTGTTATTCGTCTAGGAATAAATTATCGGGGAGGAACAAACGTGCCTCGACTGTTAAACGGACGGACTCGCACCACCACCTTGATATTTCCACCACCGGCTGGAGCCATTTTGACTGCTTATGTGTCTTCCATGCACTGGACTATCCGACGTAGAAATTCTCGAGACTCAGTGTCTCTCCCGGAAGCCGGGCGTCGCGTGGGATATTTCAACGCAATACGGCCGTCGAGTCGCGACCGCGACCACAGATAGTTGTGTGTAGTAATCGTTCAGAGTATCGGTTGTCGTATGTGTATCGAGTCGAACCAAGCTCTCTCCTGACTCCGCGGTGTCAACACGGAAGCGTCATGCGGAATGGATAAATTTCCCGTCGCGTCGTGTGACGTAGGGCGTTGGGCGATCGATAGCGGACGTCGGCGTCGGTTGAATGTCAATATGAGAAGCACTTCTCGTTGCAGCAACGAGGAAGTAGTTAGCTGTATTTGTTGGCAATGTTGTTGTCTAATGAATATTGTTTGGTTGCCTTCTCAGGAACGGTGTAAATCGAGCCACACAGACCACGGCCAAAAGGGGCTTAGCGGCATCTGATTCCCGTGCATTTCCATGTGGGTCTCTGCCACACTTTCCTTTTTTCTCTTCTTCTGCTTCTTCACTACGTTTGTACTGGCTGGGATGAGATGGAGAACAATTTACGTGTAGGAGAAATAGACTGGAGCTAGTATCCAGCTACTTAGGTACGTCCTGGCCCTGAAAGACGCAAGACTCGGCATATATCTCACAAATGACGGAATATATATCTAGTCTTTGCATATCCCTCAGGTATGTATAAGCGGATATGATGAATTTCACGAAACGAAGCATTAGTGGTACAGCAACTATATGTTCATGATTAATCAAACGACATAGGAAATGATACAAAAAGTTGTCGTCACAACATTATACACGGGAAACGTCCATAAAACGTTCTATCAGCAGACATCAATCCGTCAAGAGAAAGCTTCATTAATGGCTACCACGAAGCCCCAATCGTCCCTTACTTTTCGCCAAAACACCTCTATTAGCATCAACAAGTGGATTCACCCACTGTTGCTCTTCTTTTTCTTCCGACTTCACTGGGAATGAAGTACCCCCTATTACGCGTTCCGTTAGCAATGGACGACAATCCGAGCGGACCCAACCTGGGAGAAGAAGGACATACCGATCAAGATAGGCTGCGAATTAACATAAATGTTCTCATGGTTCCTTCGGTCTGCCTTGTAAATTTCATGGAAAATCACCAGATGCGGATGTTGCTTGACAGTGCGGTTCCACCAGTCCCAACCTTCACGATGAACAGGACTCTCAGCAAAGGCGTGGAGACCCTCCGTATTTCGCCAGTAGCTAACAGTCATGATTTCGTTGGATGTTTGGCCATGACTACCAAGATACGAGCTGATGCCCAGGAAGCCGTATTGTTCGCGACCCTCGGGGTTGTCGAGGGATTTCATCATGGCCATGAAGTGGTCGGCTGTATCTTTGAAGCCGGGGGCTAGCATTCGTAGGGGACTGTCGTCCACGTTAGTCGGATGACTTTTTGCCAGTTGAGAGATTACCTAGGTATGAAACTTACTGGTTTGATTTGAACCCCAAAAGCAAAACCACAACACCTTCTTGACCCGGCTCTGTGGGCATGTTCCCATTTATATCAGGTATCTGAGCAGTCGATTTTCCGGGAATCACTCTTGCCATTGCGGGATTGGGGGTGATGCCATAGATTTGCAGTGCTGTTTTGCAGACGCTATAAGCCAAAAGCGCGAATAGGCATGCGGCGAGATAGTGTGCACTTTTCGGTAGAAGAATTGATACCAGCGCGTATGCGGAGGCTCCTATGATCATCCATGTTTTGAGTGTGAATTGGTCTCGGGTTATCTGAATTGGCGGATGTAAGTACATTTTTGTCTCTTCTGTGGAGAGGGGGGTTGTGTGACGTACTACGTCGCCAGTTCCTCCTCCTGATGCCAATAATGACTTTGGCATTGCCTTGTAAGGTTCAAAGACGGGTTTGAAAGACATTTTGATATTCAATTCTGTGTCCTAATCTCCGAACGACTGTAGTGAGTTGATCGAGTTGATTGATATTTGATATTGAATAGAATTCCACTCTAAGTAACTGCGATTGCGCCCGGTTTATATACACATTGAACTGACATATCGAGCTCCTTGTCTCGTACGAGCCGCAACAACAAACATCGCAAAAGTCAGCTCTCGGTCATGGAGGGGCCTTATTTTTGAGGTTAAGATTGGTCCTGATTGGAGCTTCTTTGTTGCGGACGTAAGATTCGGCTGCAAATGGAGCCGAATCGGCCGGACTCCGAGCCAATCATATTCCTGGGCTCGGGGTGTTGGAGAGTTAGGACTATCAGAGCTGGTCGAGACAGCGAGGATGATATACTGTAGCCTGGAGATGAAGCACGGGGAATTGATGGATGTGCCCGGCATCTATTATCAGATACCGCAAAAAAAGTAATATCGTGTGTTGCGAGTCAAATATTGGAGAACGATATCAATCCGGAACATCGTTCTTCCGTCCGCCGGCGACGGAGTTAGGATGCCCAGGCACCAAGGCAACCAGGCCGCAAGGCATGGAAGTCATCTCGGCCCAACGTTCGTCCTTCACGACGTCATGGCTCACATTTAAGCTTATGTTAAGCGAGATTCTATATTTGTTTTTCGATCATACGGTTCATACTACGTCCGTGCTACGAGCATATGGAAATAATGACCATGATGAAAATAGTAGGCAGTGCTGCATCTTGGCTGAGGTTGGTGGAGATAAGATTAGGGCTAGGACTATTTCGTCTATCCCCATTGCTTTTACGTACTACATATGATCCAATAGGCAAAATCCCTGACCAATTGTTTGCGGTATTCTCTAGGCCCTGGTCGTGGGATCTTCGCAGACCCTACTTTTATTTACGCTAAGCATATAGTGGATCGCTTCATCTGCTGTTGGCCGTTTCGCACCATGTCAACGTGACAAAGCAGTCAGTAATCTCTGTCGCTACGGGTAGCAAGACCCTCAATCTTCATGTCTATCTCTATCTCACCCTCCCAGCTCCTTCCGACAAATCAAGGACCCACACACTTTGCTCATTGCCTTTCAAGGGGATGGAAATACTGAAGTTACAGAGCTGATTTTCCCTTTCTAATTTTTCCAGGCCCAAGGCAGGCATGACCTTCTCTCCTTGTTTGGCTCGGATAAATTCGCGAGGAGACTCGGCTATGGTACCATGAAACTGAGGTACATCCTCGCCTCTGACGATAAAACAGTGCAATTGAGCAAATGGAATTTAAGTGGCCAGGCCGTATCCTGGCAGATGGACCATCCAAATCTTCGTGCGCGAGAGCGTATGGTTTGTCAAATGCCATAGGTGTCCCCCTATCCCTCGGCTCTCGCTGAGCTCATTCCTTGCCTGGAGTGTCAAGCCACGCTTCGTGTTAATTCACAGCAAAATGGAAATTTATCTACTCGAAAAGAATTTTGAAAAGTTTCGCAGTCACCACGGAGCGCCTCCAACATTCTTCTTTCGTCTCTCTGTAAGCTTCCTCAAAAGACCCCACTCACTGTTCGGCTGTTCCGGTAGCATGTCCTCGTCAGGCGGGCCGCTTGGGAATGATTTCACCGTTCAATCGAGAGTTGAGATAAGTGGGTTCCAAAGACACCTTTCTGTTTGTCTCTTTTTCGCTGCGCCACATGGTCACCTCGTGAGACGGTCCGTTTCCACTCTTTAGGGTGGAAGCGCTACTAGCGGTCGACGAACGAATTGATTATCCGAGTGATTGTTGTTCAAGTAGTCGCAAATTCTTGATTCAGCGCATAGAGTGAGCAAAATCAATAGACTATCGTCATGTGCTTGTATGCATTACACTTTTCTCAGTTGCTTCACGGTAAAGATTAAAAGATCGCACTTTTTACTACTGTTCCCACATGCCATGTAGCTGACGTGTTCTGCTTGCTAGAATGACTAGCGAATATGCCATTTACAGTATCGTACTTTGCGTAGGTCTCTACAATACAATGAGACACTCTCTAGCCTACAAGGCTCGAACTTGGCATAATTTAAACAAGATTCAAAAAAGAATTACACACACGCAAACGTAGAATTGATATGTCATCTACCTATCTTTCCACTCCTGTAGTAAAATAACAGATTAAACCCTGGCAACGGAGAGCAATCTCATGTTCTTCCACTATAATCCACTGTCCTTCAAGAATCTAAAAATAACTTCGTACGCCGCAGTTGAATTATGATGAAGATTCAGCGCGTGTCCTGCATTGGGGTGGATGTACCTAGTAAGGGGCCTGGCCTTCGGGAAGATAGCTGCAGAAGGAGAGTCCACCGCATCAAGCACACCATAACAATTGCCTCCGCAAAACGAAAGATCTTGTGCGCCATTTATGATCTAACACAGTCAGTCCGGAATTTTCGTCGAAGTGTATACCACCAAGGATTTATTGTAGGTGTCACGTACCAGGACAGGACTAGCATACTCCGGTGCCGCAAGGGGAGTCACACCAAATGAAAGCAACTCGGCAATCGTAAATGGTGCTTTATTGAGCTCGGCTTTGAGGAGAACATCCCAATCGAAATTAGGGTAGTTGAAAGCGGCGCATTGGTTATCAAACTCATTGCCCCAGGTCAGATAGCCAGAGTCGTACTTGCGGAAGCGAAGGGGGTTGTTCACCTGTGCTACTTCGAACCCATAACATAATTGGAAATAGCTTGCCCAGGAAAAATCGTGTCCAAACCCGGTGAGAATAATACCATCTGACAAATTCGGGAAAGTTGCTGCGAGGCTATTCGTGATTAATGAGCCAAAGCTGTGGCCGATATGCACGATTTTTTTGGGAGTCGGTATTTCTGGATAAAGCCTCCCCTCTTGCAGGAGTTCTGAGACTTTTGCTAGAATTGCGACTTGGGTTGCCGCTTGCACGTCAAGGTAAGGGTTTGCAAGCTCCGATTGACCGACACCCAGCCTATCGTAGGATAAGGTGCAGTACCCAGCCGCAGTGGCAGATGCAAGGTAGCTGTATCCTTCAAAGTCCCAGTAGCTAGGTACAGTGTTAGTATAAGTCTTCCATAATTAGGCAGTAACTCACGATTTATCAAACCCAAAACCGTGGGTCAAAACTTGCACGATGCCGTTTTGCGATACGCCCTGATTGGGCTGGCAATAGCGGAAATTTGTGTTGTAAGCTCGGGTAATGTTAACTTCTCCCGCTACAAGATTTTGCACATTTGCTGTGCGGGCAACAGAGTTCACGAGGAAGGACGTGGACTCGGAATTATTATGGAAAGGGGAAACAGTGAACTTTGTGATAGCCGTAGAGACTTGGACCGGGAGGCTGAAATCAAGGCATACCGGCTGGGTGGCCAGGGCTAGTGGCAGCAAGATGGCGATTATGATCGGTTGTAGAGCAATCATTATTCAAAGCCGCTTTGGTCTTTTCTGTTTCCCTTTCTTGATTGAAAGGACAGAAGCGGATCTCTCCGACGTAAATACATTTATTTATATAGCCGCATGTCTGGTTAACAATTAGAAGGTAAAGCGTTGGTAAGCATTGAATCACCACTTATGCCTGCTTACAGTGCTTAGCGCATGGGCTTGGTTTGATGTCAGTGTGACCATTGGCCAGCTACCTTGACCACAACATATGTAAAAGCAGTGTGAATTACAGTCATGATTACTCATAGTAGTCCTAACAATTTAGTCAGATAATAACTACCTGCTATGGTTAACGTAATCCCCGGCCTTGTCTTTTAACTATGTCGGAGCGATGGAGGGAAAGCTTACCTGACCGCGTACTACGTACCTATACCAAAGTAAGCCTTTCCTTTCCTGCGATAGTTCCTTTTAGCATCATGCAAGTTGGTTCGTAACATATTAGCTGTGACTTCTTGATTTTTCTGACAAAAAGCTTTAAAAAGGTTTATAAAGTACATTTCTAGAGAAATAAAGCTAGAAGTACAACCTAATGCTTATATTAAGGATAATAAGATAGTTATTATTCTAAATTATAAGAGCTATATAATACAGCCCTCTATGTAAGGCCGGGGCTCTGTAGGCCTTACTGAGCATGTTATGCCGGCTCGTACGTGCTTGCCTATACGGATTACTAGTTGATCCGCTCCGAGCTTGCACACGAGCCTATATAGCCTCAGGATACGTTACCTAGATTCTAGCTCCTTAGGCGTTTACGCACCCACGAATCGCACCACATATTGTTGATTCGTACCACTTCTCGCTCGCTTCTCGTACCTAACCTAGCAACCCCCCTCTTACACTCTATATATTTTTATAATTAATTTTTATACTTTACAGATTTATTATAGCTTATTTAGTGCTACACCAGAAATTCATTATATTTTATTGTTATATAGTGTTATAAAGCTTCAAAATATTCTTTACAGAAAGCCGTTGAAATTACTCCTCAGGTAGGGTTATTCCTCAGGCGGTGAGGGACGGTAGTAGGTCCTGTGACTCCCGGCGTGCAGGAGCGCCAAATCATGGGATTGATATTCTGACAGTAAACCACAACATTTCATGCCCCTATAAGATGTATCGTACATCGTCTCTTGATAGATAGAGAGATGTCACCAATAAATGTAATACCTACTACGCACCGATTGTATCCTGAATACGGTACACCAGTCTTTTCCTCGTAACTTTGCCCTCCATTAAATCGCGCAGCCCATCTGGAATTCCATTCAGGCCATTCGCTCGAACCTCAATGTTATGAGGTGACAGCTGTTTCTCCGTGAGAAGCTTTTCAGCAAGCAGAGCGAAATCCTCGGCGAAAGCCTTATCACTCTGGATGGTTGCAGATTGCGCAATAAATGGCGATCCCTTTCCCAGGGCAGTGAACGCCATAAGTTTCTTGGTCACTATACCTGGCGTCGGAATTGAAGGCCCGGTATACGTGCAGCTAATGTAGGTTCCTCCGCTTTGTGGTGCCATGGCAGCCTTGCATATAGCAGCAGACTGTTCAGTTGAGATGCAGTCCACAACATGTCTAAGATTTTTTTCAGTCAGGACTCGAATCGAATCTCCACAAGTCGGATCACGCTATAAGTGGTATTCATTAACTCTTTTCTTTTCTAGCAGGAAGCAATCATTAACTAACCAATGGATCGAACTACTCACATAATCAAAGACCGCGTCTGCGCCACATTTCTCTGCGAACTCGAAACTATCCGACGAACAGACGGCTATAACTTTGCATCCGCTTCTGAGAGAGAGCAATAGCCGTTAGATTTGCCCGTAAAAAGAACTTAGGATTATCCTACAATTTGGCTAGCTGAATTTCCATGGCTCCAGTCGCGGTGGCACCGCCATAGATCAAAACAGGGATCCCATCTGTTTGTTCACCGGAAAATGGTGGCAGGGCCAAGTCAAGGCTGCGGTACAAGGCCAAGGCTGCAGTATAGACTGGTGTGCAAAGCGTTGCGCCGTCTTCGAAAGAAATATGCGACGGCAGATGCAGAACTATATGGGCAGGAACCACAACGTACTCTGCGAATGCTCCATCATCTGGCCACCAAGCATTGCCTCCATGAATCATTCCGGCAACACGGTCGCCGACTTTAATGTCACTTCGAACGCTTGAACCTAGTCTTTCCACCGTTCCTGAGAAGTCGCAACCGATAACAGTCGGCGATTGGGCATCCGAATTGTGGACGATTTTCCAGTCTAATGGATTCAAAGCCACAGCTACGGTCTTGATGCGGACTTCATGTTCACCTGGTACCGGAATAGGAGGTTGACCAAGAGATACTTCTCCTCTAGCCGTATGCCGTAAAACTGTGTGAAAGGCCATTTAGGGCGCCTATTGAAGAATTGAGCACCTTCGTTGAGAGAAGCATTAATTATTATTATTGTTAGTTATTATTATTATCATTATATTAGGAGTACAATAAGTTCTCCAATTCTAAGCAATTGATGTCGACTCACTTCCTTGGAATACCCACCACGACCACGACGAGCACTACCACCACCACCACCACGCCGATCCCGATAGACCAAACTTCACCTTCATCTGCTTCACGTCTAAACAAGAGGAGAAAATGGAGACCCGGCACATTATGTATAACGTACAAGCTGTCTTGTGCAACAGCTTATATTCAGAAGGGTTTGGACGCTTCCAAGGTTGTGTTCTAGTCTAAAATTTGTATCTAAAGAAAAATAAAAGATTTACCATTTTGGACCAGTCCTTAGCATCAGTTGATAATGGCAAGCGAAAAACTGTTCGAGAAGCTTAAAGCTTTGCTTGAAGCATCTTTTGTTCTTACTCCAGGATCTGATGGATATGAAAAAAGTCTGGTGCGTTGGTCAGATGCAGCCCAGAAAAAAGCGGTACGTTCAATGTTGGCCCTAATCTTAAATAAGTGAGAGTTATTAGGCACTGATTATATACTACATGTATCTAGGGAATCATCGTACAACCAACAACCGCTAAAGATGTGTCAACAGCCGTGCTCTTCGCGCAAGAGCATTCCCTTGAAATCGCCATTGCCGGAGGGCGGCATTCCACTTCAGGGTCTTCTTCAACCGAAGGCGGCATGCTTATAGATCTTTGCAAGATGCGTGAAGTAACCGTGGACCCTTTGGCAAAGACTATTACTGCACAGGGAGGAACTATTTGGGAAGACGTCGATTTTGCCGGAGCAAAATACGGTCTAGCCACCGTGGGTGGAACAGTTAACCACACCGGAGTCGGTGGGTTAACCCTGGGTGGCGGATATGGCTGGCTGACAGGTCGGTATGGATTAACGATAGACAACCTAATTGCAATTGAAGCGGTTCTTGCAGATGGCAGCATAGTAAACGCCTCTGCTATGGAAAATGAAGATCTCTTTTGGGCACTGAGAGGCGCGGGCCAGAGTTTTGGGGTCGCGGTCAGCTTTAAATTCCAAGCTTACGAGCAGCGTGAACCTGTTTGGGGCGGTTTACTTGTCTTCAAACCGGATGCTCTTGAGAAAGTCCTTGAATTCGCCAATAAATTGGTCCAAGAGACGAATGGAGAAAGCGGCATGGTGCCTATCATTTTAAATTTCCGGTCAAGACCGAGTCGAAAACTCACCAGCCGTTCGAACATATGTTTGGAGGCCAGTATCAACAGCTCCTGGTGTAATGCTCACCGCTCGTATTCGTGGATCTTCCAAAGCCAGGCATGAGCATAGGTAGTTCACCGCCGACTTTGTCGTCGCATAACATGTCCAAGCTTGAGTAGGCGCGTACGCGATACCAGACGATGTCATTAATATATCTCCTTCAGACTTTTGAAGGAAGCTCCAGGCAAGTTGGATCTGTATGTGCTATTAGGATCATCCACCAGAAAAGGAGCGCGTCGAAATAACAAATACGCACAGTATGTAGCATGCCGAAAAAATTAACATCAAAATTATGTTTCCAGTCTTTAATATCTGTGCCATTGATCGGTCCGATAGGCCGTGCTATGCCCGCGTTTAAGATCAGAGTGTCGATTTTGCCAGCTTTCTGGATGGCTAAGTTGACAGCCCGTTCGCTAGTAAGACGTTCGGATACATCGCCAATAATCAGCTCAAGGCGGTCCGGATGATCCTTTTGAAAGGGTTTCAGATTTTCGATGATCAAATCGATACCAACTATCAATTGGACGTCCTGGGATTCGAGAAGCTGTTGCACAATGCATAATCCAATGCCGTTCCCAGCACCGGTGATAATTCTGGTCAAGTTAGATCTATCTGCTTGCCCTAAAAGTTGGTCTCTTACATTACATGACCAGCCATGCTTAGTTAATTCGGGGAAGACGACTGTGCTAATTGCTCGCATCAAAGGCTTAGGAATCAGTCTCGCATTTATGATATTTCCCCGCAGAAGAAATCACTCTGACACCCCCTAATCCCGACGAGATGTCCAACCCTAATTCAAGGGTGAGCTCGGAATTGGGTGTGCGTGTGGGATATACTCCGCCTCTGAATCCCCGAAG
Organism: Talaromyces liani; assembly: GCA_022814505.1. Classification (NCBI taxonomy): domain Eukaryota; kingdom Fungi; phylum Ascomycota; class Eurotiomycetes; order Eurotiales; family Trichocomaceae; genus Talaromyces; species Talaromyces liani. Next base: position 213,921 of record JAKLNL010000038.1, read on the forward strand.
ATATACACATAGCTAGTCCTCGGAGGACCACCACCGTGGCCCCGATAGAATTCCTGGACAACATTGAATCCACCCCACGTTTGCAAGTCCGTGTAGCCGGGCCGGAGGGGGGGCAGGGGAAACAGGGTAGACAACGAAATATTTAAGTTAGAAATCAACAAGGTACATGTGGAACTAACGTTTCTCGTTTGTCCTCCCATCGATCTTTATTTTCGGAGTAGTTTCTAAAACATGATTCTTGACACGCTCGATTCCACCACTCGACCTTATGGTATATCGATTATCCTTCTTTTCAGCACAGTACTGCTGTATCACCTATCTGCCAGCGTTCGCCAGTATTATAAACTAAGCCATGTTCCTGGCCCCTTTTTGGCTGGCTGTTCGGGGCTCTGGCTAGTATTGAAATTTCAGCATAAGGAGAGTTTCCCCACCATCAGTCGAAAGCTACACAGAACGTACGGTTCCGTCATTAGATATGGTCCTAAGAATGTCCTCTTTGCTGATGCATCGGCATTGCCTGTGATATATGCGACTACGAAGCCATTCATAAAGGTTCGTAGTCAATGTGAATGGTGGAGTGGGCGTCAGTTCTAATTTCTCCATAGGCGGAATCGTACGAACCAGCGATACCTCTTGTGAACGGTCGACTGGTTTCATCTTTCGTTACTACGCGGGATGAAGCAACGGTATCTGCCATTAAAAAGAACATCAATTCTGCCTTCTCGGCGTTGGCGGTCCTCGAATATGAGCCACACGTTGACGCAGCTATTCAAACGCTAAGCGATCACCTCAAATCTAACGGTCCAGCCATTGATATGGTAAGGTCGGTCTCGCTTTGTACATTTGATGCGATCTGCCGCATTGCATTTAGCAATACTACAGTTACCGAAGATGAAATGAGGAGCGTTCTGCATGGCGGCAGGGAACGGTTTGCGCACTGGCATCACTGGTTCACCCTTCCCATTCTCGAAAGGCTTATTTACAAGAATTTTCTGTTAAAAGGGGTTGCCCCTGTTTCACGCCTTGGCAAAAAAGCCAGCGAGATAGTGCAAGAGAGGATCTCGGAAGGTAGTCAAAAGACACATAAAGATCTCTTGCATTGTTTCTTGCAAGAAAGGACAGAAGCACCTTCTGTTTTTGGGACCGGTACAGTGATAGGCCTAGTGATGTCTGTTATTCACGCAGGATTTGAAACGACATCGGCGACAGTCACCTATTCGATGTTTCATATTCTCCGGTCGCCTCGGATTTGCGAAAAACTGCGAAAAGAACTGGAGTCCGCGGGCTTAGAATCTCCCCCAACTTACAGGTCTATTTCAAAACTTCCGTATCTGGATGCCTCAATCAAAGAGGCTATGCGACTGCATCCTCTCGCAGCTGACCCATTGGAACGTGAGGTCCCTGCATCGGGGGCGACCATTGCAGGTGTGTACATCCCTGGCGGAACAGCCGTCGCTGTAAATGCACAACACCTGGGTCGTATTCCCGAAATATGGGGTGATGATTGTGAAGAATATCGACCGGAGCGTTGGCTCGATGCAAACGACGCGAGTAGGGCAAAGATGGAACGTGCTAGCCTCGTTTTTGGTGCAGGGAAGCGCATGTGCCTGGGGCAGCATATTGCTTGGTTGGAGGTTAGAAAAATTGTAGCATACTTGGTGCTGAATTTTGAGGTATATTACCCTGTCCCAATCCATATCCTAAAGTCTCGCTAAGGTAATCATCATATAGTTTGAATTACTTGAGCCGGAGCAAATCGCAGTGACGGAAGAATATGTGGCATTACCAGTACGACTGCCTGTCCTAGCAAGGTTCCTGGGCTGAGTCTCTTCTATGATTTTTCGTCGGCCAGTGGTTCAGTGCCTGGGGATACTAGGGTCATTTATACCTCCAAATGCATCCATTACTTCCGTCAATTCGACAGACATTGAGTCACTGGAAGGGTTTTAATTACTGCTAGAATATTAATAAAGAAATAGGTTAGTCGAGATGCTTGATTGTAAAAGCAGTATCAGGCTTCTATATATTTTTGATTATTTAGCATGTTTTAATGATTAATAATATTCTAAAGAGTCTTACTGCACTGTATATAACTAGTAGAAAACTTTGATATTACTTGAAATTACCTTACAGTAGAAAAGATCAAAGCAGAGGATATATAGACTAGCTGGCTGCCTACATCCTAATTATGACTCTTTATTTACTATGTATCTTTAAACCCTTATCACTAAGATAGCGCTAGTCTGTATTTATAAACTATCCAGGCGCCTATATAAGATAATGAGGCTGTTTTACTAGTTATTTTTAATAATTATAAACTAATGAGCCTCGCGTATTTATAATATAAGTTACCCAGGTGTGAATCGCCAAATCTAAATAGCCCCGCCACCAACTTAAGAGTCTATACAAGATATAATCATAAGCAATGAACTAAATATCCCCTGGACTATAGAGCTATCCAATATCATCTAAGCGCGATCAGAGAATACCGCACCAGCTTAAAGCTATTTGATGGCGCTCCGCACCTATGGTTTTTGTTACCTCCTGGTATATATGTATATTAGATGTACCTTTGACGCAACCTTATTATTGATAATCTTTGTCACATGCCATTACCCAAGTACCCGAGACGTGTAGTTTTAAGGATTGCTAACATGGTCATTGTGCAAACAAATAGGTTGCCTAAATAAGTACACGAATCTTGGAACGGACTGAAAAATTTATTGAGTCTCGTCATCAGCCCAGGTTTCTAGTCAGCTGCACGAGTGAGTTGGCACGGCCCAGATATTAACAACATTCTTATATGTGGGTAAACATTCAATATACAAACCTAAACAGTGACTAAAGGGCTTGGACTAGAGGAATACAAGTTTTTATTTCTTTAGTTTATACCTAGCCAGTGTATGGGACAGGTAGATGACAACGTTCTTGGTGAGTTGTTAGACCCACTGTAAACGACATTGCAATTTTCGAGCAAAGAAGTATAAACAGAGGCACCGCCACCATGGCAGTTGTGTAGCGAGAAAACATTTCTTTTGCTCTTCGTTCCCTTGAGTCGTCTGACTTGGGTAGACACTTGTCCTCAGATAATATGGATCCAGTCGAGTTACACGGTATACAATGGCGATTGGTTATCAGGCATTTACTGACTAGCACTATATTGCAGCTATGGTATAGATGTAGAGTGTACGTTATCAGCGGCTGTGTGCATTGAGAGTTGGTCATCTGACATGACATGAAAGTCGAGGAAACGCTGGTGCCTCGAAAGCTGAGCATTATGAAAAAAAAGACAAACTTGGATGGCGATAAGCCATGTGTGCACCAGGCTTAGCTGTCTAAAGTGCCTTGAGTTTAGCTGATGTGGGTACTTCAAGCGATGGCAATGAGGCGAGCACGTTCAGGACATTCAGAATGACAGGAGTAGCCCCTGGGTGGATCATTCCCAGATTGTTGAGCAGCCAGTAAAGATTGATGAGTACTGTTTTAGCCACTTAGATAGGTTCTCAAAGTCGAAAGACTGTTACTATCGACGATAACCCGTGTGTACCCTCCTATCAGAACTGAGAAACAACGTATATCGCTTTCATTGGACTCTAGATATGGGGCTGGCTGTGCTTCCAGCTTCAAAACGAAGAGCGTAATGGCGTGTTCTTGTAATCGTTTTTCAAATTGAATCAGTGACCCGTAATAAAAACACGGAAAACGATACAATACCTTGTAAAACGATGGCGTATCATACAGATACAGAGAAACCGTCATGTTGGTATGTCGTAAAACGTGACTAGCTCGTGACAATTCAGTCAATACCGCGAGACTGGAATTGAGTAATGGGTAAAGATGAGCACGCTAGTTACCATTTATCAAGTCAATCCCTTGAGATACCATTGATATGCCGTCTAATTGGGCATCCAGCCCTGTCGAGTGATGGTCATTGAAAAGGAGAGCCTGCCGCACTGGGTATCCCCGATTGGTGACTTCAATATCACATTCAATAGTTGTCACAGATCCCACTTGACAATATCACATCGTAGTATCCGATTGGAGCTCATGGTAGGACCGTACTCTGGAGTTTTCTTGTTTCAGGAAACTCTTCTTGCCATCCTCCTCGTGTCAACTTGCTCGGCATATGGAGGCTACATCGCTGTCTCAGATGTGTGATTCGCCTCGACGGTCTCGGCCAATCGTCTTTCCAAGATACACAGTCCCAAAAAGTACGAGCAGCATCGAAGAGGACGACGTATTTCAACGCGTCATGTCATGTCTCCGCTTGTATCAGGTAACTACTCTCTGCGTCTGTAACATTGATGCTCAAAACGAGCTGTAAGAGACCGTACAGATGAGGGTTCAAGAATTAATACAATGCAATAGTGTCCTTTAATTGAGCACTGACCTCGAATAGATAGCAAAAGCTTCATATTCCGTGATACATTGGCATCAGGTTGGCCCGGATTGTCCATGGTCCTTTGATTCGTCAGTACGATGTTGATCACTGATGCCTGCTAACTGTGGCGACACCAAATCGACAGGGAATTGACGTAAACCTGCTTGAACAAGTCACCATCTGCACTTTTTGTTCCCCCTCTCACTTGAATACTGAATCTTCTCCGACCCAACAATCACCGTCCAAACAATCTTCACAAACTCATCAAATTTCTCAGCTTCATACCGGGAGATCACAGGCCAGGTTGCAGCGAAGGTACCAGCAATGATGATTTCGAAGAAGAGAGCTCAAACCACTGCATTGCGGATTCAGCCTCCCCCAAGCCACTACGAGCAGTCACCGCAGCAGCAACCTTCGCACTGAGCCCATCCTTTGGTCATATCTTCATAGACGTTGATGATGCTCTCAACAATCACATGGCTGCGCCGAACACATTCGGTTAACACCCTCAGTCTCCATAATTCTAGGGGCGTATCGTATTCCTTGTCAAAATCAGTTTCTGCCGTTGTTTGAGGGGAATCTTCTTGGCCACGACAGTTACTGGCAGCTGCCACATCTCAACTACCCATTGTCGCATTAAAGGAAGTTGCTTTTCGGCAGATGCGCCTACTCGTAGCGAGCCGTCGAATAGCTGCCTGAACACGCGCCGCATGAGCCCCTATACATCACTGGTTGCAGGCTTTTACTGGCCAAGATTGCAGCATTTCATCCACGGACCGGACGAAGGACTGCAGCTCATACTCGATGTCAATCATGCAGTCCGCTTCTTTTAGAACGCGCTTCACAGCCCAGATTTCGTCTTCGAGGAACTATGGAGGAGAGGTGCTGCCGCTGGCATCGCTATTTTCAGATGAACCATTCCGAGCCGATAGGCAAGCCGCGTATATAGATCCGGTTCAATCAATACAGGGGTTCGGGATTATCGCGTCCGTTAACGCGAAAAATCCGGTATGTTGGTGGTCCCTACTCCATTTTATGGATCAGACCAAAAGCCGTTAGGAAACTTGGAGTCTATAAAGGTTTGAGCAACCGGAACTTGTTACTGCTGCTCAAGATGACTGCCATCATATACTTGACGGTGATCCCTTCGCCGTTTCTTGACTGGCAGATACACAGTCCACATCTCGCTCCAGATACCTCTGACACTCGGGAAGTTGTTTGTCGCATTTTGGCTTAGATACTGCGCATGTCATGCAGGCTTTTTCGATTCCTTGAATCACTACGCTAAAATCAGTCATCCTATGCGTGATGCGATGTCAAACTGTTTTGTCGAGTAAGCGCTGTGCCAGATGGGGATGTTTCAGCTAACATTTTTCAATTTTGGATTGTATATTGCGATAACCCTAACCCTACTCGATTTTTCCCCATTATACCTAGTATAGCAAGATGTCGACTATAGCCTCCAAACAGTCAAGAACGAGCATGTATCAATCTTCTTATTGCTATTTCTGCCAGCGCTATTAGCACAATATCGACGTACCGTTAGCCCATGGCGGAGCTGCTGCGGCATTCTTGCGGGGAAATCTGCGGGAATCACGCGGATGAACAAGTGGTGGGACCTGTTCATATCAGATGGTATATAAGAGGTGAAGAATAGCCAAACTCGGCATATTATTATTTCTATTAAGCTTAATATGAATTGAAACTACTAAATACAATCGAATTTCGGAAAAATGTCTAGCAAAACACCACCCAAATTCATTCTCGGCACCTCAGTGTATGTTACCCTAACCTCAACGTCTACTTCCAGACTAACTCGTATGGACAGGTCGGAGATCCTAAAATATTTCCCGAAAGGGTCCACTATGATAATTTGAAGGACGTCCAAGCGCTTTTTGGCAGATCTCACAGCCGTGCCTACAGGGAAATAGACACAGGCCGCAACTACGGTACCTCCGACGCGTGTTTAGGGCAGGCTGAATTTGCTCAAAAGTTCACAGTCCATACAAAAGTTGAAAGCGGCCTACTTGGGTCTCAGAAGCCGCCGAAGCTCAATGCGAGCATAAGCGGATCCTTAGATGCGTTGGAGATATCGCAAGTTAGAGCGTTGTTTCTACATACGTCTAATCGCTAGTCACCCTTTAAGGATATACTAAGGACAATGAATGATGAATTTCAGCAAGCCTGAACACTAGCCCCCAATTATTGATTAACCTCAATTAGAGAAATACCTTCGTAAGAAGTGCGTAGATCAGACGAAGGGCGTATATCAGATTTAGAAAAGCCGAGGATCTGACACAACACAGCGGGGATTTTTACTATATTTTCACGTCGATTTTTACTAGCATAAATCAGATGTTCCACCCATCAAGATCGGAAATAAACAAGCAATTTATTGATTTACAGGGTTTCGTTTCTACAAGGAACTGGCCATGTATCTAGTGTAGTGTTTCGTTGATAGTAAAATCTCAGTTTTCATTATTGCAGGTTGTACCCCCAACCCAATCTTCAGTAATTCAGCAAGTACTATCTCTAGCTGCCTCCAGTTCTACGCATGGATTAGTAGGAGATAGATATCCTTCTAATGGTAATTGCTCAGATTGTCGGTACATAATGAAGCAACATTGAAACTAGGCCAACGATTCTCTATTAGATAGCGCTTCGATCAGATATATAAAACATGGATTATGACCAAGGAAACAGGGGTTGGTGCAGAGACTCGATATATACATCTGTCCCGGCCAACACCATGCCGACGTACATTGATGTAGGAAAAAAAAATTCATTGGCTTAACGACAAGGAGTTCCATTTCAAAGACGAAAGCATTTGCCCTAGGGCAACAATACCGAAGCCCTAATTCAGGAGCCGTCTAAGGCACCGCCGGCACCCCCAAAATCTTAATTCACTTGTCTAGTTTCGCCCAAATATTTTTTTTGAGATATAGAACCGTTATTCGCCGTCTAATTGACATTCTTTCGTGAAATTTGAAGATGCAGAGGCCTCTACATTAACAGATTGGCCCTCAAATTTGCATCTGTGAGACTATGTACGGTTAGGGTTGATATCTCGAATTGAAGGTTACCTATATCGGGCTTAAAGATGTTTGGCTAAGTACTTGGACTATAAGATATGCTTTTAGTACTCAAGAACAGTATCTGCAATCTGCACAATTTGTTAAACACATAGTCAGTCCAAGTTTTTTCGCTGACCCTCTCCTTCGGGGGAAAGATTAATAGCAATAGTAGTGGCACACTATCTAAGCCAAGTATATCACAGCGACGCTAGAAACGGGTAACTGATGAATCTAGCATGCATTGCAATGATGTTGACTCACCATCGTTATACGCCTCGCAGATTTCGGATCTCTGTTACAAGCTCGGCAACAATCTATATTATTCTGAGTGGTGTATACCTAAGGTGGACGTGCAAGGATACAAGAAGTTACGAGCCACATCAACTCCGAAATTTCTAGTATAGGTATATTTATAGTACTGGAGTAGTGGCCATGACTAGGATACAAGCCGCGTAGCGGTTAAATAAAATCATCAATTAGGTAATGGATTAATAGCTAGCTTTCACCTGGGAGATAACTTGAGCAATTTAGCCAATCCGAAACAAAGAGTTAGTGACCAACATCACGTCCCTAGTAAACAGCTAGACTATCTTAGAAATATAAGTAAAAAAGGCCTCCTTTCCTCTCACCCAGAAAAAGGTTGCAAGTCGTGGATCCGAGAGTAGTAACAACATCCGCGTAGGTGTGACAGCGTTTAAGCGTCGATCACCTTCTCGGTGACGACACCATCGCCTCGAACCAAGACCTTGTCGACGCGAAGAGAGGCCTTGACAGGGTTGGGCTGGTTATAGACCCACTCGAGTTCTTCTAGGGTACGGCCTTGAGACTCGACACTGTTTCGGAGAGAAGTGTTAGAGGGTTCATGGGATACTAGAACGGAGAGGGGCAGGGAAAAACACTCACCAGAAGAAATACCACAGGGCAGTTTCGATAAAGTCCCAGCCGACGAAAATCCATACGTAGTTGTACTGGATATTTTGGAGCGCGATAGGTCCAGCGTACAAGTTGATGAATCCAAAGATGTTGACGACCAAGCCGTACATAGCAAGACCTTTGGCGCGAAGACGAGTGTCAAGAGCCTCTGCTGGAACAACACCTTGTAGCGGTGTATACGTGAATGAGTTTGCCGTGTTGAAAAGGAAGAAGAAGGCAAGAGCGCCCTGTGCGAGTCGAGGATTGGTAATAACATTATTGACTGTCGCTTTAGAAAGGGCATTCTGCAGAGCTGCGTTGATACATAGCAAGATAGCGCCGACAAAGGTACCCCAGACAAGCACCTTTCGGCGCGGCATGCGGTCAGTGAGAGACATAGCGGTCAGAGCTCCGGTGGCGGACACAACCTGGTTGACGACCGTGAAGCCGAGTTGTTGGAAACTGGAAGTGTAGCCCAAGATGTTGAAGATAGAGGTGTTGTAGTAACCGAGGCCGTTGCCCGAGAACTGACCGAAGATACCCATCATGATAGCCTGCAATGTACGCCAGCGGCTGTTATGGGTGGCGAAGAGCGGGCGCCAGTCCCAGATACCCTTGTTGAACATGGCGTCCTGGCGAAGATTCTCCTTGATTTCTTCCACTTCCAACATGACCAAACGAGCGTGGCGGTCACCGTTACCGTGGTATTTGGCCAAGATCTCAATAGCTTTCTCCGTCTCATCCTTGGCCATCAGATGGCGGGGTGACTCTGGCATGAAAAAGACAGAGGCAATGACAACGAGGCAGGTGAAGCATTGAAGGATCAGGGGGATTCTCCACGAGTAATCACTGTTGATATACTGACAGCCATAAGTAATGAAAGCTGCAGGAATAGAGCCACCAAACCAGCCGCAGTTGTAGAAACCCACTGCACGGCCACGCCAGTGTGGTGGAGCAATCTCGACTGCGTAGGCTGGGGCGGAGACGGTCATGAACATGATTCCTCCACCAAGGACAAACCGACCGACGATGAATTGGGCCACGGTGTTGGCGGTCGAAGTGAGGATAGCGCCAACGATGATGATGATAGCGCCGGTGAACATGCCCACACGACGGCCAAATTTGTCACTGACGTATGGCGCGAAGGGGAAAGCTGCGATGGAACCACTATTTTCGTTCTTTATGAGAACATGACTCTCTCTGGGGATTTCTATTCGCTGGTAAAACTTACATGCTGTACAAGGCACTGAGGAGAGAGGTCTTCTGACCGACGAGTCCCGAGTCAAACTTGGCCTTGAAAAAAGGCATGGCTAGGATGGAGCTCATGAGAGAGCCGTCGTAGCCATTGGCGCAGGAGCAACAGAAACAGACCGCGATGAAGCCTACGAGAAGGCACGATTTAGCACATGTAGTTCAATCAACTGTATCGGGTAAGCAACACTCACAGTAGAGCTGGATAGACTCTTTACTCCATTGCTCAATGGGAGTTTCCTTGATAGCGGCAAACAACTCGGCCTACGATGAAGTGATTTTAGTTTGGTGATCTTTTCCATATTGTGCAGACATGACTTACGTTGTAGACCTCTTTTGCTTGCACATCATCGCTCACCACGGCCGTCGTTGCCGCCTGCTGCGGCTCAGCATGGACAGCCTCGACGCCGTATTCCTCCGGTTTCGACATTTTTTGGAACTGGACGATTCTTGTCTTCGCCAAGATCAATGCTTCTTGTAGCGTTGCTCCGGTCGGGCGCGATCTCGAAATGGGCAAAGCACAGGATTCTGTGTAGGAGCTTAGTAAAACAAGGGAAGTATCATGGTGCAGCGAAGTGTTCTCATATTTATATTTCACTACAGCGCGCCAGCGGTTTCATTCAGTTCGAATTGAAATAATATTGCTTTCCCCGCAAACCATCTCCAGATACCTTAAGCTATCTAGGAGTGGTCGCGTTCCTAGAGCTCGTGTTGGATGCATCCAGCTGTCGCGGAATGTCGGCTTGTCGACTGATGAATTCCCTACCTTAAATTGCGCCGCAATAAGTGGCTCCGAGTCATGGCGCATCCACTACCCAACACTTAAAAACGATTCTGGAACCATTGGGGCCCCGGGGATTGGATCAATGGATGAATCGATCCCCTAGTTGCGGGGATTTGCTTAATCGACCGCGATTTCTATAAAAACCTGAACTGCGAACCGATGGCGATATGGCCAGTCTTCGACTTGCACTCGGTGAGTCGTTATGCATCCCCAGATTGCCACTTCAATAGTTTGCTGACTTAATTTATTTCCTTGGTGGAACAATTCCAACGCGCTTCCCCATCGACCAATAGCTGGGGATATTCAACGGGGCCCCGTGTTGACTAAGAGCTAAGCGACTAAAGTCATAAGATAGGTACAAACGTGGTCTGGTACCTCGTGCATCTTAAACAGGTGCTTGCTCAGTGGTCAGTGCTCACATCCCCAGCCAGCTCATTTTCTAATTCCTTTTCTCCCCAGACTCAGTTCTCTTATGTTAGCTGTTGGCTACCTAATCATAGTATCAAGGAAACTATTGGATCAGGATTCAGTTCGCGTCAAAATATACTTTCCAACAGGCATAACGCCTTCAATGACTGCAATTTCGGAGCACGTAAAGTGTAAAAGACCTCGGTCGTTATCCCGATCATCCGTCAGGATAAGCGAGTGGCGGCGACTCTCAGTCACTTTTGGAGCTCCTTTCAATATTATCTGACAGGACTAGTCCTCTTTCTGCTAACTGGCCTTAATAGCAGTCATGTTATAGTTTTGCGGAGGATTGCAAATTTGCAGGTCATGCCATCACGGTTTTACCCAATCAAATCACTCCTAGCTATAATCACTGAGCATTATTGCCAGGAGAACACACAAATCAATACTGCCCCAGGTGTGATTTGACTTGTCCTTGGTAAGAGAATTTTATCTTCCAGCTCGAGGGTGGAGGCTTGATCACTCATCACTGGAATCATCAATTTCCCTGTTTTGCTTCCTTGAACCTGGTAAAATCTGCATATGCCTACGAAGTACACTGCTACAACAATAAAGTAGCGTCCCTCAGATTTGGTGTTGTGACGGGCATGGGATAGGGTTGCAACTGACAACCGAGGTCAAATGCTGCAGGGTTATCTTCTACCCTAACCCTGGATCATTACGTGGTCTCTTATTAGTCCCGCCATTTGCTTGATCTGGTCAACCAGCGTCCATTTCGTCTGCGGTACTGTGTTTTGTTCATATGAGCGTATGCCAGATGGAGAGCCTTGATTAAGCCACGCTTTGCAGAGTGCTTTTTCATCAGATGAAGGCGCCACGAGTCGGGTCGATTATCCACCAGGCAACAAGACTGGCATATCTTGATAAGAACAATGGGAAATGGAACAAATGAAGCGAGGTGCCCGTTTTCTCATTCTTTGTTCTTTGAATTCATTTTTAAGCTGTTCTGACTCGTGACTTGTTGGCTGGTATTGTATGAACCCGGTGCTGTTGATGCGAAAGGTACCTAGGTAATGTTGGAGTTAATTAAAAAAAAAAAAAAAAAAAAAAAAAAAGGGAAAGAAAGAAACCGTTCGCATGTTAGATGACCTAGCAGGTAGGTATCGTATATATATAAGAATGGCCACGTAGTGCGTGGGCAAAGAAAGGGACCGTAGTTTTGACAGGTATGTAGGCAAACTTTTTGATTTTCGAAGTATATGACTGTTGCTTGAAGTTAACTAGAAGTGACTCTTGGGAGGATGTCCTGGCTATTTATGCTTGAGATCCTGGTACACGTCTACAGTATGCAAACATGACAAACTGATAAGCACTTCCTTTTAGCCTAAAAAGTAATTGGCTCCTTTATCCTGATATGGGATGGAGATGGCCTACCGCGTGATTGATCGCTATGCATTGTTACAATCCAGAATGTCAACAGATACTTTGGAACTGAGAGCAATAAACAAACAGCTCTTCAGGTATGGCAAATTGGCAATACGAGACATCTGGATAGATGAAAGCCCAAATAGGGAGTTTTTACCCCCGTCTACCAAATAAGCTATACCTTGAGAGAACTCTCTATTCATTCCCGGTATCCACGGATATGTGAAAATAGCCGCCCATGAGCGATAATCGGATGATCTTCCGATGAATCTGTCCGGACTGGCTAAATGTACTGGATGCCGCTTGAAGGATATAAAGTTTGAACGAGACGCACACCATGCACCCCACGAGATGAGAGACGCTTGTGTGAAAATAGAATCCATAGACAGATTCCCGATCCGGCCTGCGAGAAAGAAGCACTAGGCCACTGGGACACGAGGAGGATGTGGATACTATGCAAAAAAATCTGGAATATGGGGAACGCCAGACGTTGAAAGTGAATAGCTTCGACCAGGATAAATTCAAGCTGAAAATCCACTTATGGATGCAGATCAATATCCCTGCGGATAGCTCATTTGCAGTTTACTTCGATCCTCTTTACAACAGCGAAAACATTACCACATGGTCATTCTTGGAACTGCCTCCAGCATTCTCTAAGAGAGCTAACAATATTCCTCCTCTTCTTGATGCGGAGCCAGTCAAGGTTCTTTGAGCCAAGTATAATGTAACTCCTGCTCAGATCCTTTTGCGCTGGGGAAACAACGGTAAGCTTTCCGGTCTCAAAGGTAAAGCGAGCAGATAAAACAACACGACCATTCTTGTTCTACAAAATATATTACGTAAAATAATAAATTTACCTCAAAGATGATAAAGAGAATCTCCTCCAATAATTTGCCCGTGTTCTGTCACTGAAGATAGTAAGCAATTAAGCATACTACGTTGAGTGGTTCTTTTCCCGATGGTGAATATGTGCTTCCGGGCCAGGGGATGTGCATGCTATCGATCACTCAGACCTTGACACGGAGCACGAGTCCAGCCTTCATGATTCGGACACATATCATGATCAATCCAGCCGCACACCCTCCCACACCCCCATAAACCCAGAGGCCAGTCCAATTCAGCGGTTCGGCACCCCCGAGAATCGCACCAGCACTCGGTCCACCGATCAACAAACCGAGTCCACCAATTGCAAAACCCTGCCCAATACGCGTACCGATCATGGCCTTGTTCTCCGTAAGCATCCGAAAGCATACAGGCGGCAACGCGACGACCACGCCACTAAAGAAGCCGGTGACGATTGCCTCGACAATCATTCCTGCTTCGTTGTGCACACCGAGCATACACAGCACCGTAACGCCCAGTATCAAAGTCATTGGCGCCATGGTATTGAATACACCAATGCGGTCCGATAGAGCATTCGGCGCAATTCGTCCCAGGACTGATCCGGCGTTGAAGATGGCCACCATGTAAAAGGCCAGGGACGTATCAGTGTAGCCGCGTTTTTGCGGGTAGTAGGAGATGTAGAAGATTAGTACTGCATTGCCGATGAAAAGAATAAGCACGCTTAGCGTAAACACGATGAATGGCCCATCAGTGAATGCAGACCAATCTATCACCGCGCGTGGTTTTGGCATACGCACCCGCATCCGCATCACGGCTAGTGGAATTATGAATGTTGCGAGGGCGATGAACCCGATGCTCCGCACAGCCCATGGGAAGCCGACCTGTCCTATAAGCCGATATAACACGATAGGGTATACTATGCCGCCGAGTGAAGAGCCGGATGACGCAACACCGACTGCGAGACCAATGTGTGTGCTGAACCAGGTTGGGATGAGAGACACGGTGGGCGTAAAAAGCAGGCCGCATCCGATACCAATGCAAAAGGCTTGTGCTAGTAATGCCTGCCAGTACTCTGTGCAAAGTGAAAGCATCATAAGACCAAAAACGACCATGAAGCTACCGGTGACAAGGAGTAGACGAAGATAGCCTCTATCGTATATGGGTCCTGCAACAAGCCCCGTAAGTTGAAGCAGGAAGGATTGGATAGAGCCGATCCAGGATATATTTGATGAGGAGGCATGAAACAGTACACCTGACTCGTAGTAGGTTTGGAAGACCGCGAAAGTATTGATCATACCCCATGTATTGAAGAACAGTACGAAGCCCGCGGCGACCTGGAGCCATGCAAGGGTTCCGCCATTAGGAGGCGGTGGTGGTCCGTTCGTGGGAGGCGAGGGAGTGTCGTCCTTCTCGGGGTTCGATTCCTTCTTTGTGCCGGTCTCATTGGTAGTATTTGTAATACTCGATTGGTTGCGTGTCCTCTCTTCTTCAGGAACATCTACGACGCCTTGAGAAGCCATATCAAGACTGGGGAAAGACCTGACAACGACGGAGAAAAAAGGGTGCGTAGATGGATGACAACTGGTAAATGAAGCCCCAACACCAAATTCTCTTGCGTAGCACTACGCAACAAACGAAGTCTTGGTATTCCATGACAGGCTCTATTGCGAGAATATTGCAGCTTAAGTAGAACGAGCGTGAAAAGGGGATCTTATTTGGGGTACCAAATATTCCCGGATTACAAAAACCTGTAGATAGTTTTCTTTTCCGCCGAAATGGGCGAAACAAACCTTGTGACATGTTATCATCAAATGTCTTTCACTTGTCGTATCAAAAGCTGGTTCATAGGCGAGCGTTAGACATGAGGGTTACTAGGGTTAACCCATTTCGTCCGTGACGGCGGAATAAACTGTCGTAAATTACTAATCCTTACAACCTCACATCATCGCCAACGAATTCCTCAAGTCTCTCACATTTATGGTTTCCGCCGTCTCGGAGATTGCTTCATAATATTCTGGTTCATTATCCAGCCCACATATGTATCCTTCCATGACGGTCAGCCATGTCCAACCCGTCAAGCGAAAAGCCGGCTACGACAGTCCGCACCTCAGACACATCAGGCAAACGGCGGAGAATTCGCAAAGGGACGCGATCTTGCTGGGAGTGTAAGCGACGGAAAATCAGATGCATATTTGCATCGTCGGAAGATACGAGTTGTCTGAACTGCCAGCGCCGACATGTACCTTGTGTCAGCCAGGAGTTACCGGAAGATTTATCGTTAGCAAAAAAGAGCAATTGGCATCTCGGCGAACGCATTGCAAAGGTTGAAGACTTGATACAAGATATCCTTGTCAGCAGAAATGTCGATACTTCAAATTACCCTGAAGGAGAGACGCTGCCAGAAGGTAGGGGTAAAGCTTCAAGTTCAGAGGCTTCAACAGCTCGTTCAAATGATGCATCGTCATCACTGTTTCTCGCCCCACCCACGCCTATAGAGGTAAGTAAGCTGATTATGCATTTCCATATGGATTTATATGGCTGATTTGTTTAGACTCTTACGACATCTTCTCTGAACCCAACAGTTTCCGTACCTAACTCACAAGGTCCATCGAGACAATCCGAGTCCGAGGTCGCAGTCCTTCATCACCTTCTTGCGGCTTTCCCAACACAATGGGATGCCAATATACTGCTCAAAGCGAGTGCTAAAACGTCACTATATACCAATATCGTCAACTTCCAATCGCATAGCAAGTGGACACCGGAGACACTTGCTAGACCGTACTCTATGACTGATCTGCCCGGTCCCAAAACTCACCCGATAATAGTGGCCAAGATTATGCTCATGTTTGCAATCACTTTACAGAGTCCGACTGGTGAAAAGTTGCATGGTCTTTCTGAGCCGAACAGCGTCATCATGCGTCGCTTGATGATGGCTGCCACCACATGGGTAACCACCAATCCAGAACTGCACGGGACTGTCGAGAGTCTGATTTGCATCATGTTAGAAGGTATATTTGAGATAAATTCTGGCAGCCTTCGACGAGCGTGGGGAGTTTACCGCAGGGCAATGACAGTAGCCCAGTTGATGGGCCTTCACCGATCGCCAATACCGCCTTTGAAACGCATCGACCCGGGAAATGATGCTGACCCGGAGTTTATGTGGTTCCGGATTGTGTATATGGACCGCTATCTCAGCTTACTGCTCGGTCTACCTCAGGCCTCATCTGATAAGAGTATGGGGGACATGTCTACTTTGCAGGATGAACCACCCCTAGGCAAATTCGAGCGACAACTCACGGCAGTTGCATCCCGCATATTGGAACGTAATGATGGTGCCTTTTCCACTAGTACAATTACGACAACACAATCTATTGACGCCGAGCTGTTAGAAATATCCAAAATTATGCCAGCAAGCTTTTGGCGCCCAGCAAACTTTTATGGGCTCACACCAGGGTCGCCGGAAACCCTGTTGGAGATATTACGCCTAGCAGCGCAGGTCTACTACTATGGCATATTAATTCAACTGCATCTACCGTATATGATGCACGGAATCAGCGATAATAGCAAGCACGAGTACTCCAAGATCACCTGCGTCAATGGTAGTCGGGAGATCTTGATACGCTTCATTGCGCATCGAATATTTAACCCCATGTCGTCCTGCTCACGTCCTGTGGACTTCTTCGCTCTTCTAGCAGCAATGACCCTTCTTCTTGCTCATATTGACGCTCATCATTATCATCAAGAAGCGACCAACTTCCTAGCTCACCAGCGCTTGAGTGACCGGGCCTTGTTGGATCAAACCTTGGAGAGAATGGAGGTAATCAGCAATCTGAACAAAGACGCAATAACCGACAAGAGTGCCAAGCTTCTTCGACGCTTACTCGATATCGAGGTGGATGCAGCTGAGGGGAGCAGGTATAGTGCCAGAAGTGTGACCAGAAATAACGAGGATGTAGCGGGTGGAAGCATTGAGAAGGAGGAAGGCGAAGAGATTCGCTTGAGTATACCGTACCTTGGTATCGTCAAAATTGCGCGCGAAGGCCCAGTCTCTCGAGTTCCGGTCGACAACACGATATCTCGGCCGCATCAGGCTCCGCGTAGAGATCCAATAGTTGCCGAATCCAGCAATGCCGAGCATCTACCGAATGTGTCGACTGTAGATGAAAAACTTCCGACCCGCCATGCGAATGATATGCCGCAGATTGCGGCACTCCCGCCATCTAAATGGCCGGATCACCAGTTACAGGGACCCGGCTATGATGAGCAATCCATGCTAGGATACCTTTGCCCTGACCCTAACCAAGACGAGATGATTCTGCAACCAGATTCGGAAGTTCCTACAATAACTGCCGATATCGATGAATGGACATTCCAAGGGGTCGATATGGCTTTCTTCGACAGCTTAATGCGGGGAACTTCTTTTGTGGATTCTGCGGAGTCGGAGCAAGGAATTGGTGGATAAAGAGGAGTTGACAGGATTCTCAAAGCGGTAATCATAAGCACCTCACAATGATATTGCAACCCCACCGTTCACAGGCACACATCTAGAAATTCCAATCAGATAACCGATATTTGCATAGTCTTCAAGGGCCCAGATATCCTTGCACATGTATGTATATGTAACTCATGTAAAATTCGTGATAAGACTTTGCCCATCATAGGTTGCAACACTGTAGGATCATTGATTCCCCGGAGCGTCGTGCTGATCCGCCTCTTATAACCTCTTTCACTGCCCATAACCTGATTAGACTCATCCAGTCATCAATCACAATGGCGCCGTCTCGAGACCGGCTCTTAACCTTTCCTTCGAAACCGCGTGTGTTCATCTTAAGTGACATTTCAAATGAGCCAGACGATGCAGAATCCCTTGTACGGTATCTGTTATACTCAAATCAATTTTAGACGGAGGAACGCGTCGCTTGTACATCAACATGGATGAAGAACAAGGTCTGTCCGCAAGATATGCACAAGATTGTGGATGGTTATGAAAAAGTCGCCGGAAATCTCAATGCCCATGCGCATCCGAACGATCCGTATCCGACTGCGGAATATTTGCGATCTTTGATAAAGAAAGGAGCTGAGGTAGGTGTCTTATTAGAATTTCTATTGTGTGGCTTGCGATGAAGACCGAGCACTGATCGTATGGCAGACATATGGTATGTCCGCGGTAGGCGACGATATTCCCCTCAGCGAATGTGGACAATTACTATTGGGGCGTATCGAAGCTCCATCACAACAAGCATTATGGATTCTATGCTGGGGAGGTACCAATACACTCGCCTTCGTCTTGCTCAAAATCGAGAATACACATTCAGCTTCGGAAGCCGCACAGCTACGATCGAAATTACGCGTCTATGCCATCTCCGATCAGGCTGGGATGACACAGGAGTGTGGATTCGCGACAAGTACTCTGATATTTTTTATATCTGTTCTGTTCATGGCTGGAGTCAATACGGCCTCGCAGCGTGATCTGGTATTTCTGGTGAGCGATGGTATGGTTTGATCACGGCGGTCCGGATTCATCAAAGATCACCAAGGAATGGATTCGAGAAAACATACAGATTGGCCCACTAGGAACCCAGTATCCTGACTTTATGTTCATTCCAGAAGGAGACACACCGACATTCTAATATCTCATCCAAAACGGCCTAGGGGTACCTAAGCACCCTGACTATGGGTCCTGGGGCGGTCGCTACAACCGTACAGATGCCAGTGGCCATGGGGTCATCAATAGACCCTTTAGCGATGTAGCCGACGACGTCATTGGCATTGACGGCTCGAAGACACAAGTCAAACCAAGCTACCGTCTGGCAATGGCGGAATGCTTTCCAGAACGACTTCGCCGCTCGTATGAAGTGGACACTTTCCCCTGACTTGGGTAACGCACCACCACAATCCCGTAATCAGTATCAACGGTAGCACGGGAACACACCCTTTACAATTTGAATTGGGGGCCGGGTACATTCCAACTTGACACTTCTGCCACGTACGATCCAGACCAAAATAACACGCTTACCTTCAAGTGGTACCAATTCCTTGACCGCAGTGCAACACAACGGTCCGCAGAGCACGAAGTGGGAAGGCTCGTCATTCGTCCGCTGAACGAGGCTGGTAACATTGTCGAGGTGACGCTACCACCGCCGGAAAAGTGCTGTATTGGGCTCATTAGCCGAGAACCGGTTTTGAAAGGCCAGCTATTGCATCTCATCTTGGAAGTTGAAGACAACGGTTCCCCGTCACTGGTCTGCTACCGTCGCATTCTCATCCAGACAACGAACGAGAAATTGGTAGGTGAAGGTGGCGGGGCACATTCTATTGTTGATGCTATGAAGGACATTGTGTCAAGTCGAATAGCGTCGACGTTACAAAAAACCTGGCCGACGTGGTGATATTCTTATAAGATTACCACTTCTGGTGGAATTATAGAATGCACACGTACTAGTACAACCGGGTGGCAGCAGCTACCTAAGTACAAATAACTTCAATGACATTTTAACAGGATGTGCAGTCGTCGAAACCCAGTGAGATTATGAGCTTTTCAGCTGGTAAATATCGCTTGTGTAACTATCCTTGAGGGTATTTGTGCTACTATCTGATACTAATAATGGTTTGTCTCCTAAGAAGAGACGTTGAGGACTTCCGTGTCAAACCCAGTGACATCTGGATTGGTGCCATACTATGTAGAGTGTTCCAAGGTTAATGCTCAAAGGTCATCTGCGCAGACATCCAAGGATGTGAAATATATTTTCAACCATTTATGCATCACTAGAAGAAATATCCATTTACTTCTAACTCTATATCAATACCCACAAAATACCTAAGAAGAACATTGGGTATATCCAACTGATGTTACTGATTATGAGTCATTTCGCCTTGCAACAACAGACCTAATGGATGGTGCCACCAATCTACAGCACCTATGGCCTTGTTTTCCAATTAGACCAACCATGCGATAAACATCGTATTATTCGATGGCTTAAGAACGGCTTGGAAATAACACTTTGCCAGTGTAGACAACCTGTTGCTACCATCGAGAAGAACGAATTAGGAGATTTTTCAATAATTAGAACAATAACCAGCGGTGTTCGACTTGAGGTCCACTGGCTTGATGAAGAAGATTCTGTGTCTTATTCTGAGTTGGAAACGCATCGTTTTAGTTCTTGTGCCTTTGGCGATATAGCCACTTTGTGTGTTGACGGTAAGTAGTATTCCCCAATATCATAAAATGAAAACCTCCTTGTGATGCTTTTTCGGATGACCAAGTTCATAGGATTATTGTATGGAATCCTCCATCCTCTATATACAAGTCCTGTCGTTTCTGCGTTTAAGCTCAATTTCATCCAAGGCAGTCTAATTCTCACAGCACATCTTCATCATTGTGTTATAGACAATGCAGGTTTTGGCGGGTTTGTCTACCAGCTAGCTGAAAATTGCTACTCAATAATTCATAAAGGTCAGCCACCGAACTGGGATATCAGATGTCTCGATAGGTCAATATTCAGATGCAAGGACGTTTCAGCCCTGAAGCAGATACATATGGCACCGCATTTAGAACAACATACTTCACAACCAATCCATCGACCTAGTGCGGCTCTACTCCTCCATTTACCCAGATCGAAAGCGGAGACACTCAAACAGCTATCTACACCACCAGAAGGCGACATTTGGATTTCTACATATGACGCATTCGCTGCATTGTTATGGAGAACTGTCTTGAAACATAGGGCAAGGATCTATTCGGTAGATCCACATACGCCAGCTTTTTCTATGAGATAGTCAACATGCGATCCCGACTTGGTCTACCGGCTCGATTTCAAGGCAAACGCACTTCTCGCTCCCACTACTCATGACCTTCAAGATAGACTGAGCATGGCAGACGTGGTATCTGAGGCACAGCTCTGGAAATTGGCCTCTTGCATTCGACAAGTGACCGATACTGCGACACCAGAGGCCCTCCAAGCGCTTCTAGATAAGGCATCTCTAGTACGAGACAAAACCGAACTTCATCATTTCACGACTCCATTAACGACTATGTCACTTAGCATTACTGACGTGAGAGAGCCACCGATTTCCGATGCAAATTTGGATTTGGTCAATTCAAAGCTTTCCGGAATTTCTTTTATCCTTTCTGGCCAGAGACTCTAATTGTTATTTATCCACCCCGACCACTCGACGAAAGTGAAGATGCCGGATGTGAATCCATGTACCAATGGAAAAGGAGCTATTTGAAGGTTTTCTAGATGATCCGGATGTGCGATATTATTTTGATTTTTCTGGGTTTGAAGACGAGCCGCCGGATGGTTTTTACAAAGTGTCCCCAGGAAATGGCACTTGTAGCTCAGTAGAGATTTTATCACTACCATTTTCGGCTCTTTTAATCACGCTTGCGTCTTTCTCAACCATTTACGTAACATAGGTTTTCAATAGTTCGATTTAACAGTTTAGTTGATAATGAATTTATAGTTTGTCATGAAGTAAAAGACATCAACCAAGTATTACACATAAGGCTCGCCCAAAATTTCCAGCAAGCTTCCAGTAAGGGTTGCTTCTTCATAGACAGGCAGCTGTACACTCGTGAGTTTTTCTTGTTTGCTGAAAGTGAACACTTGGCCCATCTGAGATAAGCTGCGAACGTGCCTGCTCTACAGTCCGCATCTTCGTTTCCCGGTTCATCCCATATCCTCGCCAAGTATTCTCTTTGCTCGGTCACTAGCCCATGAGAAAGCTTCATAGTTGACGACGTCGATAGAATTTCTTGTACAAAGCTCTCTGCCTCCACGAACCCGGGCTCTGTTTCCTCGCGAATAGAAGTTAGCATATTAAACTGCTTTCTGCCGTCCCAGTGTGTCAGATGCTGGGCCCGGTATACCTCGCTTACGCACTCGAAAAGCAATGCTCTGGACTGGAAGAACCGCGGTCCATCCCAATCCTTCGTTGGATCACGGAGATGCCGCAGTCGCTCGAGACAAAACATCTGCGTCAGATAGTCAACAAAATCCTCGTATGCAAATGCCGGTGGCTGACCCGTGGAAGATGGCACCTCAGGTACCTCATACCTTTTCTCGTCCGACAACATGTGTAGAGCAGGGTATGACTAAAAACCAAGCTTGGATAAATTCCTTTGAAACAAATGAGACCTTGCCAATGGAATCGGCTTACACGCCATGAATAAAATGTGTTGGGCAGAAAAGTCAAACTTCAAGCCTCTATCCTTCAAAAATGCCTAAGTACCGTTTGGTAGGGCAAGAGATGGCTATGTTGGGTTTAGCCTCTTTTTACAGTCGATCCAATCCGATCGAATTTTCCGCGAGTTTTCGTTTTTGTAGGACTCTCAATTATAGTAAGGCATCTGCTCGTATTGGATGCTACGCGATCTGAAGTAGGTGATGCTGGTTCGCCATATAATTATGTTATGTTGGTTTGCAAGATCGCTCTTTGATGGTATGTCCGACTTTGAGTAAGATATTGTACGGCCTAAGCGATAAAGCCGAACCTCCGAAACCTCCGATTTCTGACTGAGTTGTTTGGTGATCAATGAGATAGTCTTACTGAAGTACCAAGTAAGAACAACTTCCAAGATTAGTGGTATTTTTGACAGGAGTATAAAATTGTGCTCTTTAGCCATCAAACTAAGGTATCACCACAAGGAAAGCGATCGGAGTGCAAGTCAAGCCAACAGAGCAAAAATGACGAAGACAATCACCAACGTAACACTCGCAGGGGTATTTATGTCTGAGGACTATAATTGTGCTTCTGGCTAATCGTTTGGTAGGCAACTGGGAGCCTAGGGTCTAAGACTCTTGTGGCACTCCTCGCTCAGGGATTCAAGGTTACCGTGTTAAGCCGTACACCCAAAGAATTTCCAGCCGGCGTTACAGTCAAAGTTGTGGACTTTGGCTCGACAGAATCTTTATCTGCAGCTATTCAAGGCCAAGATGCGGTCATTGACAACACTTTCACGGAAGATCCTGAGACACCGTTGCGTCTCATAGACGCTGCAGCTGCCAGTGGAATTTACCGTTTGTGAGTTTCACTCTCCACTATTTTTATGCTTGAAATCTTACATAAATGGACCAGAAAAGGGTCTAACTGTGTCTTAGTATCACAAGCGATTATGGCCTTGATCCAGAAATCCCCGGTGTCCGCGACATGCCGGTTTTTGGACGTAAACGCGAGTCTTACCGCGCTGTCAAAGAGAAAGCCGAGAAATATGGCATGACCTACACCCTGATTGTTGTAGGCTGTTTTCTCGACTGGTGTCTTTCAAATGGGTTTGCTGGTATTGAACTAAAGACGAAATCAGCAACCATGTTCGATAACGGAGAGAATGTGGTACCATGGACAACACTTGAAGAGGCCGGAAAAGCGACTGCCGGTGCTCTTCTCCGGCCTGACGAGACTCGCAACAGACCGGTGTATGTGCACAGTGCGTACCTATCTCAGGTGGAGCTTTTGCAAATTGTGCAAAGTGTTTTAGGGAAGGATGGTTGGAACACAACATCTCAAGACATGCAGCCACTGTTGGACCAAGCTTTGGAAGATTTGCGTACCGGGAATATTACCCCTATGACTTTTGGCGTACAGATTCAATATTGTATTGCCAACAAGTCACTTGCACATCCTTGGGAAAAGGATGACAACGATCTTGTCGGGATCAAAGAGAAAACGACGGAAGAGCTACAAGCCTTGGTTCGTCAGCTTGCTGCTGCTTAAATGGGGGGCTGTCTCCAAAATTTTGTTCAACATGTTTAATAAATGATCTCTCCCCCGAATTGGTCGTGCTACATACTATGGTAGGGTTTTATATACTTGGCTATTTCATGACCTTAGCATAGGTGGGATGACTACCGCTGTCTAACTTTGTACAAGCCTGAACAATTCAGCTCGACTTCTTCGTTGTAAAACTCTCCTGCTATTTTCAAAACTTCACCATATAGACAATTATCTATCTGTTCTCGTTACTCCCAAGTGATTAGTAGTGTTAATCGATGATACCACAGGCATCATCAACCTCCTAAGGATCGCTGAGCCCAAATCACGGGCAGAAGTCCAATAAGGGAAGCTGTACCCCAGGCGATGACATTCTCATGATGGTGTTCTAACACTTTTGAATAGGACAACATCGTCATGCCAACTCTCAGTATAGCCTCCGCTAGTAAAAGCCTATCCACATAGATACCCATGCGCCGTCAATTAATATCCCTCTGGTCAAAGCGGCATCTACAAAGGTACCCAGGATACCCATGAGACAGAAAGTATTCTTTCTCCCGAGTCTTATGGGTAATGTCTTCATTCCGTCCTCAATATCCTCAGCAATATCCCTCGCGTCACAAACTGTTTCCCAGAAGAATTGATAGAGAATTGCAAGACCTAGACATTCGCCGCGAAATGACGATTCTAAGCACTGTGTGGTAGTACTACCACTACACAAGTATACCATGCAACTGATGGAACCATATAAATCCCTTTATCTCTCAAGCGCCTTTCAAGATTCTATCTATATACAACTGGAACGAGTAGTCACACTCAACTAGGCATGCAATATCGTATCGTATTCGAGTTTTCGTTTAGGCTCTAAACAGGGGTGTTGTCCTCAATTTCACAGCGGCTCGGTCGAGGGATCACCGAGAATCAGCGTGTTCCCCACGAAATCAATGTAGACTACTAATATGACAGCTAGCAGATATCTACGCACGTCGTGATTGTTTTTCCGTCGGGTGACAATCTCTTGAAATCAATATGGTGCAGACTGGAGAAAATATAGCTTACGCAGGATCTAGAAAGATATGCTCAATTATCCTTCTCAATGAAAAAACTGAGATCACAGACATATATACCTTCATCATTAAACGACTATCAAATTACAGCTTTACCTGCGGTTGTAGCCCTGAATTATTGCACTTGCCTTTCCCTTTCTATGCTACTATCGTGATCATCTCAGATGCACCAGAATTCAACATATACAAACCCTATCCTCCCTAGCTGGCACTCAGATCCAAGTTGTGTCTGTGTCGCTGAAGACAATAGCACATTCTTTTGTACAACTTCGAGCTTCCTCGCATTTCCAGGAATCCCTATCTATGCCAGTCAAGATCCACTTCAGTGGATATAAGTTAGCAATGTATTTACTCGTCCTGAACAAGTGCCGGAGATTGCAAATAGCAATTCGCAACCTCAGCAAGATGGTCTCTGGGCTTCGACAATACGATACTGCAATGGTAAATTCCACCTTGTTACTTCATATGCCTCCACATATCCTTCTTTCAAGGTTGTGTCTGGATTCGTCGACAAATATTTATTCCGACGATTCGTGGACTTATCCTGTAAGGTTTGCAATCAGAGATATTGATCCTGACCTTTTCTGGGACGACGATGGTACGGCATATGGATTCTCAGGGGCTGGCATCGTGTAGCAAACAATAGATCTGAAGACAGGTGTCCTTGGACCGGAAACCAAAATATAGGCTAGCACAGGCGGTGCAACTCCGGAAAGCCCCCATACTTACAAGAAGGATGGTTGGTACTATCTCATGATTTCGGAAGGGGGTACTGAGCGTAATCATCGCGTGACAATCGCTCGATCCAAGAATGTCACTGGTCCATATGAGGGTTATAGCAGAAACCCTATTCTGGCAAATAGCGACACCACGGAATACTTCCAGACTGTTGGTCATGCGGACCTCTTTCGGGATAGTGATGGTAATTAGTGGGGAATTGCTTTGGCAACCCGCTCGAGTCCAGCTTGGTGAGTTTACCCTATGGGCCGGGAAACTGTCCTCTTTGCTGTAACATGGGGATAAGGGGAATGGCCAGTCCTCAAGCCTGTTCAGGGGCAGATGACGAGATGGAAGCTGCCACAACCTTCTAAATGTAAGGGGATCCCGGGTAACGGAGCATACGGTCAATTCTTAGACATTTTCTTTATTGAAGGCCACCCAAAGGAGGTACTTTTACCGTGTCGCCGCCAAAGCCATACATACTTTACTTTCAGTGTGGGCGTAACGTATGCTCCCACAGAGGAAGGGGAGGAAGCTGGTGTGACTATATTCTTAACAGAAGATCAACATATTGATCTGGGAATTGTGCTACATTCGTCTGAAGGAAAACTGCTTCCACACGTCCGTTTCCAGACGACTCTACTGAATGACTTGAACACACCTGGACCCAAAATGTAACGGTGCCAGATACTATCGCCACGCTCCTCCCGTCGTCATCCTCGAAGGAGATTCGAGCTCGATTACAAATCCAGGCAAAGGATGATACTCCTTATCCTGTCTGCTACGCTCTCCGACGACAAACAACTCGAGTTTAGTCAGACGGCGGAAGCTGTCTCGTCAGTGGTGGGAAAGGAATGTTCACTGGTAAGGATATCTTGACATATGTATATCCTAGCGCTAATCGTGATGCTATAGGAACTCTTCTTGGGGCATATGTCACAAGCAAGGGAGGCTCTGGTTGCACGCCGGCATATAGCACTCAATGGCAATACAAAGGGCACGGCCAAAAATCTCTTGAGGGACAAGATTACAGCATTGGCCAAATGTAGTGGTCGTGGGATAATCTGACCGATGAACAGTCAGTCATTTATTTATGGATTCCATAATGTGTTACTTGTTTTTGACTTTCCAATTCGCAGAGATGCATGAAAAATCATTCCAAGAACGTTGGCACCTTCAGACAGAACCTTCACATCCCAGGCCACTGGTCTCACATGTCCACTTGACTAGGTTCTAAGTTTGGCGAATGGAACAATTCAAGTATTAGAGCTGACCAGGAACTGCACGCCGCCAATAGGACTTTGCCGACTTATGAAGGCTATATCACTGTGACAGGAACCTATCGAGGTTCTCCGATCGTCTCTGGATATGGAGTTGTTGAGATGACTCTATAGACACTCTACGTGATTATTATGTACTTGAATGATTATATTTTCAAGTCATGAAATGCTACGAGAAGATTTACTCGATTATCAATCATGAATGGCAAATAATAAAATAACGAAGTAAGAACAGTCATTAATAGTTAGGGCTTAGAGCTAGCAACTGTCAAAGACGCTAAACCTAGATAGGACGTGTTGATGGATCTTAGTCATCCACACGTGATCAATCGTCCAACTTGGCAAAATCCCCACTTCGCGGATCCACGGACGCGTTTGATGCAACATCAACACACCTTTCAACCATGCCATTTAGTATTTGATCATCTTTCAGATAACGACATCTCTTTACTTTGCCATGACCCAAAATGCATAATCAGTGGTGACCCTGACGTGCATTGCCTAGCTAGAATATCTAATAATGTTATGGTCAATGCGGATGGAGTGTCACTCCCGAAGAAGCCGCTAATCACGAGTTCGCGTACGGTTATTCTTCGTGTTTTTCTGCTGGCCTGAAAGTTCCAAGAATACCTGACGCCTCGAAATATTATCTTCTGTCCTGACGGATCCTTTTGTCTTCTGGATTGGGAGCACGCGAGTTTCTACCCTGCAATCTTTGAAATTTACTGCCTTCTATTTACCCGTCAACATGACTACGGGTTTGCTCAAGAACTACTAGACGCTTGTGCAGATCTCTCGCCAAGCAGGACAGAGCACGATAATCGCCTTCTCGGGATGCTGGATCACGTTTATCGAAATAATCTGAGATACAGTTTGTAAGTGTTACAAATTACCATTGTTCTTCCATCAACTAAAAAGAGCCGCATGGCTCAAACATGGACGACAGTGAACTTCGACAAGAAGCCGCAAAATTCAGCTTAACTTCAATCTCTGTCAACGCCAAAGTGTTTTACACCAACATTGCCGCCGCCGCCAATATCATCTACAGAAATCGTCCTATATTTATCGCATTCGGGATCACGATAACCCGACTCTGCATTCTGTATGGTTTTCACACTCAAACAGAGAGGCCAGGCTCATGGGCGACAATGACAGGGCTCTGCTGTCTACCAAGGTAAGGTTGAAACTTTGTTGAGCTAATCATCAGCCGATAGGTAAGCTGTACACGATATCCAAGAGTAAAATTAGACAATGGCCAATAAGGGTCCAAGAATTAGCCTAGTGTTGCTACCATATCTTTCAATTTCAAAGCAGATTGTAGTTTACTCAACGCAATCATCACGATCATCTACAAAGTATATCAACAATGATTACATAGCGACAATTAATCACAATGGAAGGGGTGTATATGGGATGTTGAAATTAAGTTCAGTGGTAAATATCGGCCCTGCTAGACTTTCGAGATGATCTCTCTTTTATTCCTTTGTTTTTTTGACAGTCGATATGCAAAGCCTGATGTCAATTGGAGGATCTTGATCCACGTGCGGCTCTTTTGTTTACTTGCACAGGAGACGCGCCGATTGGTCGGTTGTGCATTTTTTTGGAGATTCGACATCATCGTATCTCCGAACTACATGTACGTGAGTACATACAGAAGTATACCTGTCAAGTAAGTATACAGATGGATCCGAGTGTGCTCAGAAATCATCTTTTTGGTCAAACATTTCTTGTCCCTACCTATGTAAGTGAGTGGTCCACTGATTCTTATATGTCGCTGTCAGATCGGAATATATATATATCTTTGACACATTGAGAATACCTCCAACTACCAAGGTACACCTCAACATATCACAATCGCAATCAATTGATGACTCGCCCTACGGACAAACCGTCGGGTTATTCCCAGCCGGCTTTTGGCTTGATATCCTGAATAAAACGGAAGAGTTTAAATTCTAGCAGCCATTGTTCGTATGGCTGATCCGATCAATGTCGAAAAAAGTTGCTATGACGTCAATAACAACTGCGCAAAAAAAAAAAAAACATCTACGTGCTTTACCAGCGGAACTACGGTCACTACCTACAAGGGTATGAAATTGCTGTTTAGCCATGAGATTACAAATATTTATGCCGATTCGTCACGTCAGGTCTTCAAGCGAGGTCGTCAGTTACTCAAGAGCCAAACATGGTAGATCCCAGTCTTGTCCGAATAACTATCAGAAAAGCCGACTGGCAAGTGACGAAAAAAAAAGCAAGCAGAAACAGGATTCATCATGTTGTTCAGATATCACTTTTTTCGATTACTCGGTGACTCGAAAACTACGTACTTCGTATGTACACCGACTACGGAGTATTGATCTTTCATTGAAATGTGACTTTGGCGGTCAAGGAGAGTTTAGTTATTCCCGCTGAGGCTTTGCACAGCGGTCAAATAAGCGAGACCTGAGTACTCGTACAAGAGATGACATCAAGCAGAATTCTTCAATTGATTTGAGATCCCACAACATCATCTGAGTGTATAAATAGTAAGTCGTATGTGACGATTTAATTGTAAGGCGCTTCGAGATGTGATCAGTGATTAGAAATGGAGGAGCTGATACCCAAATGGGTTGGTGAGCCGAGGAATCACGAGACCGGACTGACCTGTACATAGGCCGAAAGACGTGCAACTCTGGCGGTACGGACTTTCTGATGCACATACGTATGTACGTACTCCGTACCCACAATAATACAGGTAACATACCGATACCGTATTGGTACTACGTACGTACCACACTACTCGCAGCCACTCACACGTCACATTCCTGGCGTAGCCTTACGGATATACGAGGGACTTCGAGTACGTGTGTGACAATGCAGAGTTCGCGTACAACTTCATTTCTCTCCGTGTGTGCGGGTAATACGTGTGAGAAGTATTGCGAGCTGAAGTATTTGACATTTATTTTACTCATTCATCGAATCCATGCATGCATGGCTGGTAGCGCAGAAGAAAAGCATGGCATGTATGCCCATGAAATCATGCCCGGGTCAGAGGAAGGGAAAGGTGATGGGGTCCGATCACACCGGAATCACAATAGGTCTAGGCCGAGGATAGCTAGATTGTATACGGTTCGTTACGGCAAGTCTCGGCGGTTACGTGGTTGTGTAAGTAAAACCAGTAGTATTTTGTGTCAAGTTTCAACTGTCGATCAAGGGCCTAGCATACGTAGTACGTAGTAACGTACGACGGTAGTAAGTCTGGTACCGTATTTACAATACGTGGTGAAATGAAAAATTCTGCCCAGTCAGCATCAGCTGAGGTGGCCCCGCCCAGCAGCGACCCAATACAAAGGCGCCATCGCCCGCTCTTTCGCTTCTTTCCCTTCGCTTCTTCGTCCTCGTTGGTTGTTCAGGCCAATTCCTGATTTTATTTGCCTGATTCTCTCACTTGTCCCCCCTCCCCAACTCACCTATCACCTTCCTCCTCAACTTATATTTGTTCCCCTTTTCCTCCTTTCTTCTTATCCTCTTCTCTCCATTGGACTCTCAAGGCTTCTTTTTACCCTTACACTATCCACCATCCCGCTCGACAAGATTTCCCAATCAACAATCAGAAAAGGAATACACAAAACGCGCGTGCGCGCTAACTGCGGCTGTGTGTGTATTTTGATTCGACTTTTGATTCCAGTTGCGATCCAAGCTTGATTGGCTCTTTTTTTTTATATCATCATCCTCCCTCTCCTTGTGATTTGTTTCCGCCTGGTTGGCCAGCAATACCATTCGGTGGCCGTCGAGCAAATCAGCGTCAAAAGGTATGTTGAATATTTCCCTTCTACCAATCGAAGCAAGCACAGCACCCGTGGTTTTCATTTGCTGCGGTTACACAAATGACTTTTTTTATGCGCATGCTATTTTCTGCATTATCTTGATGATACGATACTTCTCCACGATCATGTTGGTGAATTCATGACATCTGCCCATATCAATTTTATTTTTTGTCGTGTTTTTTGCCCATTTTACAGAGCATGCATGATGTATGCGTGCCCTATGCACTGCCCTTGTTGTCTATGACGTTGCCTTTATTGTTCGTTGATCGGGCATACCCTCGTTATTCAAACCCTGAATCAACAATGAGCACAAGAAAAAGGTGAAGCAAGTCGGCTTTCAGGCGCAAATCAGGCAGCAGCCTATTGCAGTGCATTCCGGGCGATGTCTGCGCGGGTGGTGGTTGTGGGCGGCCCTAGCTGGGCTGTCCGGCTAGCGGAACCCACCGGGTCAGTGCCTCATGCAACTTACTTCCTCCTACCTTCCTTCCCTCGGACGAATCACCTTATGCTCCTCCCCTCTTCGCGCTCTCTGTCCATACATATCCTCCCAATCCCAATCTCAAGCCCAATTCGCATTCTCCATCCATCAACCATCGCTCAATCATCAATCCCGCTGCTCTTCCCCCTTTCATTTCGCTTTTTCGCTTTTCCTGGCACTCAGCAGCTCTTCTCGTGTGTCTCGGAAGCCACCGCCGCCCGCGCTAAGCCTCACACGGATAGCCGCTAGTCTACTTCAGGTAACTACCCAGCAACAATTGTCTTTGTGACGCGATTGTTATTGTTGTTATTGAGTATTGTCATTACATTACACGTTTCTTACGCGCTGTGTGTGGGTGTTCTACTGTCCTCACTCTGGTATCTTTGATTGTCCCGTCTTATATTACGCTCTTACACTACCTGTACCATTACAAGGTTTTTCCTCGCCACGATCCCTGCTCTTTCATTACCGCTCGTTCTCTTGCGTTGCGCCCGCTTCAACCCGAAACAAAATAGCGCATCATATCTGACAAATGGCATTTTGCGCAGTTCTTTACGAGTCCTCATATCAAGTCATCAACAGGAACAATCTTGTTCGTCCCGTGATTTGAAGAATCGCGCGACCTGATTATCACCCTGTGGGTTGTTTTTCCCGCCAAGCTTTTTTCTGGTAAGCCTCGCCCTAGTCCCCATTCTGCCATCCGCGCGACATTTGGCGCGTCCTGCTTGCTGCTGTTTCTCGATCCCATCTCGACAGCTCTTTTCTGTTCACTTCGCGCAGTTGTCGCAAACCTTTGTTGAGCACTTCATCGGCTATTATTTTTCGAGCATTGTTAACGCGCTGCGCAATCAGGACAAAGCGATCCGTGAGTCTTTCGCGAATTGCTCTTGCCCACGCCGGATCGACAAGGTATGTCCTTTGGCTGCAGCAAGCTCCCGCGTCTGCCAACGCATACATCCTTCAACCAGCCCACAACACACACACACACACACACACACTTACACAACTAGCCCTACTGCCTAACCCTCGCTCTGCCTTTTTCAGCCAATCCCTGCTTCAGCTGGTGACAGGCAATCGCATTTTCATCATGTTTTTCCAACAAATTAACCATGCTTTTCGGTTGAGACTTGGCTGGACTAACACGTTCATAGTGTCGCATACAGCATTGTCCGACACATACCTCCTGCGCTTGGATACCTAAGGCATTACTTGCATCAACGACGACGTCAGCAGTCTCAGCCGCTTTTAACACCGCCTCATCCTGTCTAATTGGACCATCATTTCGAGGGCCAGTTGTCGACCTTCTCCAGCTATCTTGGGACTTGGTCGCCTTGCCCAGGCAATTTAGACACACATTGGCAGTCGCCTGCGCCACGAGAGAATCCTCAATACCACATTTGGTGACAACGCATCAATCATTATTTGCTCGGTGTCATCGAATTCGGAGCGCCTGCATTAGAGCCCAACCACGTCTCATTCCGTTGTCTTGGGAAAGGATTCGATTTTGCCTCCCCGCTCCGCCAACAGGTTTTTTTTCAAATAATATTGATTTGTTCAAGTCGAAGACCCAAGTACAGAAACAATCGTTAAAACGAAAGATAGAGACACAAAATTCAGGTACGTTCGTGCAGTTGCTGTCGTTCCACTCAGCCCGCGCTGGTGTCATTTTATGTTTTTCTACTGCCCCCGCGTGCCGCCCCGTCCCACATCCTCACCCACACCGAGGTCCAGTGACCATCCAGTGCTGCAGCCAGTGCTGACGCGATAGCTGGCGGCTGCAGACACCGTCGGGTAGTTGGTCGAATCATCTCGTCTAAAACGCCTAACGTCTTTTGAGTCTTGTTTCACGTCGCGCAATCTAACATCCAGTCCTTTGCACAGATTCGCCGCCCAGAGCCAAACAGTCGCAAGGCAACGCGGTTACCACCGACCAGCCTTATATCGTCTGATTCCATCACGCCTTGTACTCCTATCCCGTCTCTATTGATTGGATTGTCGCCTTCAGATCGCGTTCACGACGTGCTTTAACCCTATCGCGGTGCAAAGTGCTTCGTGTGTGACGGAAAGCGCCAATAGCGCATTATTTCCTCGCTCTTAAACAACAACCAACTGCATATACAAACAACATGGAGTACTCTCCGCAATATCAGCAACCGCATGGTCAGCATCCTCACGCAGGATCGCACATGGCCGGCGCGTATCAGAATGCTCAGAATGCCGGTTCGACCGTTGGCACCTTGGCTTCTCCTACAAATCCACAAGCGCATATTCCTCAAAATCACCAAGGGTCTCCGATTCTCCCTGGACAGGGCCACTATCAGCAGTCGCAAAATGCACCCGGTGCAGTTCACCAACAAATGAACTTTGCGCAACCATACGGTGTCACAACAACGATGCAGCCTCCCTATGGTATTTCACCTACGCAAGCTGCCGCGATGGCAACAGCCGCCGCCTCCGGCCAGTTCTACCCCATGTCGCAGGATCAAATGGCGGGACAAATGGCACAAGGACCTCGAGGTTCGCCACGAATGGCAGGCGTACAAGTCAAGAATGAGCGAAATCCCCGATCACCCCCTCAGGTTCCCGGTCAAATCCCTCCCATGCCTCAAGTACAGATGTCGCAAAATGCCCCCATGCAACAGAACCGACGAATGAGTCATGTTGGTAGCCCACACCTGCCCAACGCGCAGCCAGTCCTCAACCATGTAGGTCGCCCTGGCGTTCCTCCAAACATGCCTCCGCCTCCTCAGCCCCAAGTTCAACAGGCACAGGCCGCCGGTGAAGCAGTCGCGGGTGGTACACAAGAGGAGTCTCCCTTGTACGTGAACGCGAAGCAGTTCCATCGAATCCTCAAACGACGTGTTGCGCGACAGAAACTTGAGGAGCAGTTGCGACTCACTTCGAAAGGCCGTAAACCGTATTTACATGAATCACGACATAATCATGCTATGCGACGGCCTCGTGGCCCTGGAGGAAGGTTCTTGACGGCCGATGAGGTGGCCGCCATAGAAAAGGGCAAAGGCCTAGATGGCGATGAAACGGCCAAACCAGCCGGTGAGAGCACTTCGTCGGCACAGAAACGAAAATCTGGCGTGGCTGACGATAATTCCGCCCATCCTTCAAAGAAGAATAAACAAAGCACAAGCGCTGAAGAAAGCGAAGATGTCGAATCCGGCGAGCCGTCGGATGAGGATGGTTGAATCATTTCACCTCCTGCCCTTCAACGATAACTGACGGTATATCAACCCTGAGCTCCAGTCTCCGGTCAACGTCCAATCCGCGAGTCCAGCCATGTCGGTATGCATGGTTTATTTGTTATTAGAATTGTGAAAGGCTCGTTTGAATTCCTTCGGATCGTTTCTATCTTCTAGCAGGCGGTTGTTAAGTCTTTTTCTTCTATAATGTGTTATGCCTCTTTCGTTTGTTCTCTGTCAGATTGCAATTATCTCTACGGTTTGATGACGTGTCTGTTTATAGTGATACTTTTTTGGGAGGGTCGTTGTTGCGTTTATTCTATTTATTGGCTCTTTTCATTTGAGTGTTTGATTTGCTTTCTCCTTCTATCACCAGTTTGTGCCTGGTCCTTTCTGTGGGCAACATGCCGGTATCATCGACTTTCAAGCAGACCCAACGACGTGCCCATCTTTACGACGATGGACGCTGAGTTCCATTTTAATGGCCTATACTGAACGTTTGATATCGGCTTGCTACTTCACTTCGCTTCGAACATTTATCCCGGGGTTTACTGGCTGGGGGTTGGGCAAATTTAGAGACGGTTTCCATCACTGGTAAAAAAAAAAACGACGCAAAACACATACGAAAAACAAGCAACAAGCGACAAAAAAACATCTTTATCCCAACGACATGGAAATACAACAGAAATTCAGCATTGCAGAACCCGAACAGAGGGATTGTTGAGCTATGATTTGCTTTGTTCCCTTCGATTCATACGATGATATACCGAGGTGAATACAGACAGGACATTGGATGAGTCTTTTCAGACATGTCTTGTGGTTGAGAAATGGTTGGTTTAGATCCACCTATCATTTCCTCGGCCGTTATCTGTTTATTCTCCGTTTTTTTCACGATTCTTCTTTGTTCTCTGTATGTGTGTCGGCTTCTTTTGGTTTTACGTGCCTTTTTCGCTATTTATTCCCCCCTTCCGCTTGATCTGTTTGAATCATTTCCCCTCTTCTCGAATATTATTGTTCGATTTATATGTTATCTGTCAGAGTATGTATCTGGTTCGGTTTTTGTTTATTATCTTCATCTTTCTATCATCTTCCATCTATATTGTGTGTGTAGGTAGCATTGAGCGAGAGAAAGGGGATTGACTAACTGAATGGATGACTGTTATATAAGTCTTTTAACTCGGGTGTTTTGAATATCACTGTTTGTTAGAGATAGATTGTGTGTAATTAGATTCTTCTCATAATTCTCTCATTGATTTTTGTATATTCGTACAGGACTCCAGGTACAGGGAGCTGTGTTTGCGATGATCCTCCTTCCACTTACAACCTAGCGTGATTTATCCGCTCCCGTCAAGGACCAGCTTCCAAGCCATCTCATCCTCCCCTTCTCTTTCTCCTCTCACACCTTCAAATCCAACGTCACCAACATAAGCAAGCTCCCAGGATACTTCATCGCGTCCTTGGGATTGCTAGGAAATTCTCAATTCAACTTCAGATGTGATTACCTTTTTTCTTTTCTCCCTTCTCAGGCTTCTTTGTAGGTTAGCCTACCCTTCCTTCCTTGTTCGACCCCGATCCGTTCATCTCGTGTCTTGCTTGGACTTGCCAATTGCACCCCTTATTCTTTCGTCTCCTTGTCCATACTCTATTCTATGGTTTATATTTCTTCTTTTCTTAAAATTCCTTCATTGCGAGTCATTCATTTCGGCTCTGGCCTATATTGCCCCTTGTCACTTCAGTTATGCCTCAGTCGTGTGCCTGTCGTCAGTCGCGGGAGCGAACCTCAGCATGGAACTTGCCGGAGTCTTGACTTCCGTGTTAACAAGATGGAATAGCAATTCCTCATCTTCCACTCAGTCCAATGAACTCCCGGGCGCAGGGTGCTGTCATTAAACTCGTAATGAAGCTACATGCACCTTTAGTCTTCATTATTTATCTGACTTCA
Organism: Talaromyces liani; assembly: GCA_022814505.1. NCBI lineage: Eukaryota > Fungi > Ascomycota > Eurotiomycetes > Eurotiales > Trichocomaceae > Talaromyces > Talaromyces liani. Next base: position 250,193 of record JAKLNL010000038.1, read on the forward strand.
CTACCTCGGCTCCTTTTTGTCTCTCTTTTCTTCCTCTCGCCCTTTCTTCTTTTTCATTGCAAATTGCACACAAGTCTATCGTCTATATTCATTTCTCGCTTCCAAGGCTCACAATTGTCGACTTCTTAGCTTCTCTTCTTTTACTTTTGACCTCCCTTACCTCCTCCGCCCTCATAACAAACCCGACGACATCCTTGCCTCGAATCCTGGCTGGGTACTAGCAACAATCGATACCTTGGACGTCGCGTGCGAAGGACCTTCTGAAATAAGTGGATTGGTATACTGGAGCAGAGGAAGAGAGCAATAGTGGACTTGCGCGATGGATTCGTATGATGGGCCCACGTCGCCTGGAAGGGGTCGTGGAGGAGACGGCTATCGTCGTCGGTCGCCAGGTAGGACTTTTTCTTTTTTTGGCAGAAACGCCAAGCAATATGAATTAACGCGATTGACTGGATAACAGGTGTCTCACAAGAACGCCGTCGAGGCGGTGCGGGTCGTGGTCGGTCGCGCTCACCCCCAGGCATCGATCGCTATGAACCCCAAGATCGAACTCGTGGTGCCCGTGGTGACGAGTACTACACACCTACTCGAGACAATCGAGACTATACGCCTCGCGATCGCGAAGACCGCCGTCGAGCTGCATCCCCAGCCGTGATTGATCGCTATATTCCGGGCCAAGATGCTGGCAAGCGTATCGTTCCGACGAACCCACTTCCAAACCCCATGTCGCTCGATATTCAGGTCGGTTTTACGTGGTTCGCGGAATGGTGGAGGGCGGAACAGAATATTAAAGAAGAAAAAGAACGCGCCAAACACGGTGGTCGCCACCCTTCAGATCGCGTCAAGGGCGAAAGGGAAGCTCGCGAAGATCGCGACAAAGAGAAGAGCCAGATCCAGGCGGCATACGATAGTTACAAGGCAGATCTGCAGATTAAGATGTCGCGCACATTTGTCAAGCAGCATCGTGGTGAGGAGTGGTTCAAAGAGCGATATGTCGCAGAAGTTCGTGACCCACTGCGACGACGTATGATGGACTTTCGACGTGGTGTTTATGATCAATGGGAGCGCGATATCGAGTCTGGGTATTTCGATGAGTTTACACTCGAAGGAATCTACAAAAGTGAGAGCGATGGTGCAGGCGGCGTTATTGAAAAGGAAGAAGGAGAAGCCACCGCAGTCGGAGAGACGCTTAGTGTTCTTGATTTACTTCCGGCGCGAGGTGCGGAATTGCGCGATGACGCGTTGTCGCAGCCTGCATTATTGATCAAGACTCTGGCGCCGAATGTGAATCGGAACAAGATCGAGGAGTTTTGCAAAGAGCATCTGGGCGAACGAGATGGTGGTTTCAGATGGCTCAGTCTGAGCGACCCTAATCCTTCCAAGAAATTCCATCGTATGGGCTGGATCATCTTGCATCCTGCTGCGCATGAGCCTGCTTTGGTTGAAAGAGGCGATGGTCGCGACGAGGAAGGAGAAGAGAAGGAGGCGGAGACTGCAGCAGACGGATCAAAGACGGGGTCTATAGCGGAGAAAGCGCTGGAAGCTGTTAATGACAAAACCATCTATGACCCTGTCAACGGAGACTTTGTTTGTCATGTTGGTGTGCATGTTCCCCCGTCGCAGCCACGCAAAAAGGCTCTGTGGGATCTATTTTCCGCCCCCGAACGCATTGAGCGTGACCTTGAGCTTGCGCGTCGTCTAGTCGCAAAATTGGATGGAGAGATGGGCGATGTTGATGCATGTAAGAGGATTGAGTCTAGAGTGGAGGATCTCCGACAGAGAGGTTTCTTGCAACCAACAGCTCCTGCGTCAGGCGCATCAAAGAAAAAAAATGGACTCGACACGGAAATGGATGAAGGGGAAGCTGAAGAAGGCGAAGAGATGGAAGGACTCGATGAGGAAGACGTGGACGATGAGGATCTTCTGGTAAAGAAGAAGCAAATCGACTTGATTGTGGAATATCTTCGAAGAGTGCATAACTTCTGCTTTTATTGTGTCTTCGAAAGTGACTCGGTACACGAGTTGGTTCGGAAATGTCCCGGTGGTCATCTGCGTCGACCTCGGTCTGGCCTTAGCAACCAGGCTAAAGAAGTCGCTAGAGCTAGCGCTATGGGTGAGCCATTCCCTACTAAAAAGAAAGAGGCCAGTGAGGATGGCGAAGAGACCCCGGTAGCAGAAGAAAAGCGGCCTCAGAAGCTGTCCAAAGGCGAACAACAGCTACAGCGTGCATTCAATTGGGTCAAGACATTTGAAGATAAGCTTCTCCAGATTCTAGAGCCCGAGAACGTGGATCTTTCGAAATTAGGTGGAAAGGATGTTGAACAAGCATTGGAAGAAGAATTGGCCAAGTATGTCAAGCAAGAAGACGAGTTCAAATTCCGATGCAAGGTCCCTGAATGCTCGAAGTTATTCAAGGCGGATCATTTCTGGCGTAAGCATGTGGAAAAGCGTCATGAAGAGTGGTATCAGAATATCAAGAATGATGTACGTTTGCTCCCTTTGAGCAAAGCCTATGAGATTGATACTGACTTGTCATAGCTCTTGCTGGTCAATGAATACGTTCTGGATCCGGCTCATATAGCACCTTCACGAACCGACGCGAATAGCAATGGCCACTTCCCGCTTGGCAGTCACCACATTCAGCCAGGCACACCGCGCGGTTTTAACCTGGCTGCAAACATGCCCTACTTCAACGGTAATGTTCCGAATACATTCCAAGGCATGCATACCGGTGGCGGCAATTTCCCTGGGTTCATGGGCGTCAATGCACCCGGTTTCAACGGCATGATGGGTGACGGCGCAATGATGTCCCATCACGGCCAGCCAGGAGCGATGCGCCGCGGTGGAGGACGGTACAGTAACCGCTCAGGACCGTATGATCGACGTGGTGGAAACAGACCCAACAACTACGGCAGTAATCACGGCCGTCTGAGCCCTGTGCGTGGTATGTCAGGCATGTTCAGCGGCGCCGGTGGTCGTCTCCCGGGTGGCGGTAATCTTGGTATGAACAACATACCGTATGTACCACCAGGCCACCCTGCAGCCGCCATGCTTCCACCTGGCGGTGTCGGTGGTGGCCCTGGTGGCGCAGGAGGCGCTGGCAGTTTCCTGGACGGTGGCAGTGGACATCAAGCCATGGGACCTAGAGAGGCGGTCCAGGGACGTAGTTTGAAGAGCTACGAGGACTTGGATGCGGTGGGTGGCTCGGGGAGCGGAGAGTTGAATTACTGAGAAGCATATAAAACGGAAGGATGAGGACTCGGAAGAATTCTTTCAAATGTATCATGGTGAAACTTAAAGTTGCAGTTCCTAGTTCTTGTATGGAGTCTAGTCGAGGGATGTACAATATCATATCTTTCTTAGTACGGAACAGATTTTTTAGCAGGAATTGGGGTTGACTAACGTGAGTTGTATTGGTATGATAAGCCTACTGTCCATGTTGAACGTGTTCCACCAAGGTATTGTAGCGAGTTCTACAATAAACACGTCCATGCTGGTACATAGTAATAGCATAGAATTGATAATGGATGTAACAGCCTCGAAAAAGGCATGAAATCATAAAGAAAAATTCATTCATCTCCTTGTCTATGTAGGCCTAGAGTGAAGGTATGTGTGAGCAGAGTGACTTGCGGCCTTGTTCCTATCTGCCTGCCCCTCGTGGTAGGGTTAAACAACATTTTGAAGTTGAATGATGCGATTGAGCAATATTATAAAGCAAACTTGTTGTTTCTTGGGTCTTGAAGCAGCGCTGAAGTTACTTCCACTATTTCGAAAGTTACTTCAAGGCTGACCATGCAGCCAACTTTCATTAGCCCTAACCCTAAGACATAGGTTTCCCTAAAGCCAACTTAGACAGGTGTCTGGCAATGTCTGGCAATCTGTCGTTGAAAATTAGCAAGTAGTCTGTTGCCATCACAAGAACACAAGAACGTTGGAATCCAAGATGGACGTCCACCGCGGAAGCCGTAATCCACTTCATGAGAGCTTCATTCTTGCCACGAAACATCAGTGGGGGAAAAAAGAGAAGAAAAAACTGGCATCTACAGGTCAACTAACTGACTGCTGAGATCACCGAGAGCCTCAAATGGTCAACAGTGAAGAACGGCTCCAAATCAGACGTTGGATGCCTTCTTACGCACTTTCCCAAAGAACCATCGTGTTCACCTCGAGACGAATATCCAGAGCATGCGACGCGAACACGATCATTCGGTATCTCTTGTCTTCATGGATGGCTCTGTTGAGAATTCCAATCATGTTGTCTTCGCAGTTCATGCGAATCCGGCATTAACCCTGTTGGTGTTGGGGCGTAGAAAAGGCTGTGGAGGTGAGGTTAGATATGGAGCGCCACCAGCCTGAATTGTTTTGAAGTAGGCTGCCCCTTGTGGACTGTCTCCATTCCACTAATGGGCGATTAGATGTAATCAACGCAAACATGGACTTAATGCTGAGGAGAATAAACATACAGTATAACATGGCTACAACGAACAGAAGGCCTTCCAATGTCTGAATCTGATATCTAGAGATTTTAAGTGATATGAGAATGGGGAGCACTCCGGTATAATAAACTGTCTGATCAGTAACAATTCGGAGCACCCCCCATATTCATATGAATAATTTCTAACCTAATATCAATATAATAACAAGGGCGCCTCCTGTGCGTTATAGCCAGGGTCTACTGTCCCACAAGAAGAAATGAGGCGTTGTGTAATCGAAGCTCAGATTCATCGTTGAGAATAGAATAGACAACCAAAGAGATGCTCCGATATTGCTTCTACGTTCGTTATACTCCAAATCAAAAATTCTATAGACTACTAAGGAGCCAAAGCAAGTATGGGTTTTATCGCTTCAGACAAACTTGTCCCAAAGTCTCTCTCCAATGGACGGAATGACAATACCCGTCAATTACCAATTTTCATGGGCCCCGTCGGCCCACTGGACTTCGTTGTGAGTACTGCTACAGTTATGAGGGAGGCAGGGACAGTGGCTAAATTGTATCGATTGAATTAGCTATTCGAGTGCCTCGGAAATCTTGCACTTCTTCAAGACCGTTGCCAAGGACTATGGGCTCATGAAGTATATGCGTTTGAACTCCAAATTTATTGATGCAAGATGGAACGAAGAACAGCAATGGCATATCAAAATACAAAGAACGGATGAGCCAGATACTATCATTGAAGACAAGGTTCATATACTCATCAACGCCAGCGGTGTGCTCAAGTATGTCCTCGACATTTGCATAGATTGTTAAGCTGTGTCACTAAACGATTCAATAGTAAATGGAAATGGCCAGCTACTTGCGGACGAGAAACATTAGAGGGCCGAATGCTACATACCGCAAACTGGGATAACAGCATTCAACTAGAGTCGAAAAGGGTTGCTGTGATCGGCTCTGGATCGTCTGGAGTACAGATTGTCCCAAACATCCAACCACGTTGGTCTTTTTCGAGTGATTGATCTATCGTCCAACGAGCTGATATTGATATAGTCGTCTCTTCGTTGAAATGCTTCATTCGTAGTCAATTCTGGGTGACTGCAGGTGTCGGTCAACGTTTCGCAGGAAAAAGAGGCACAAATTTCAAGTGTATAGTTAACCGTGTTACTTTTATTCTTTTAATAATAGATCATACCTGAGTACTAACAGGAGATGCAGATAATGAAAAGCAAAAAGATATCTTTCTCAACGACCCGAGGAAGTACCTCGCCTACCGAAGAAGATTGAATCAGAGCTGAACTCCAGATTTCGCTTCATCCTTAACGGCTGGCAAGAACAAGCACAGGCTAGAGCTGTCAGTTGCAACTCGTCCCTGAGATAGTAGAAGTACTAGAGACGTCATTTACTGACTGACCGCCGTTCAAATAGTCAGGCAACCGAACGTGATATGCGTACCAGACTCGCCACAAGCCAGGAATCGCAGACTGGATTGTTCCTACCAATTTCGCTGTCGGTTGTCGTCGTCCAACTCCTGGTGCAGGCTACCTGGAAGCACTATGTGAGGACAACGTCACCGTCGTCTGACAAAGCATCCAGGAATTCACATCGAAGGGTATCAGGACAGTCGATGGGGGCGAACATGATTTGACGTAATTGTCTGTGCAACAGGATTCGATGTTAGCTGGAAGACTGCTTATCCAACTATCGGGCGTGACTCGCACAGTCTTAGTGAGGACTGGGCTGAGATACCTAGCATGTATCTCTCAATTACTGTACCGCACTTCCCGAACTATTTGAGTACGGCTCCTTATTGCTTTCTGACGACTGACACGACTAACATTATTGAAAAGCCTTCAATGGCCCATATGGACCTTATGGCCACGGAAGGTTCCTGCCCATAACCGAGACACTCTCCAAACACTTCATGCGCATGTTCCGGAAGATGTCCGAAGAAGGCATCACCTCATTCGACATCAAAGAAGAAGGCGTTGCTGATTTCGCTCAATACCGCCGAACCTTCTTGCTCCGGACTGCATGGTCCTCTCCATGTCGCTCATCGTTCAAACAAGGCAAAGTCGACGGCGAGATCACGATGTGGCCTGTATCTCGGATTCATCTCTTTTGAGACGATAAGAGGAACCCCGATGGGAAGATTATAATCTCAAGTATACAACGTCCAACCGTTTTGGATATCTGGGGAATGGGTTCGCGGCGAGAGAATTTGATGGTAGTGATTTAAGTTGGTATCTTGGTCTGCTGGATGGGAGTGAATTACAGCCTGAGTTGCCTGATGAGGATTTCAAGGACTTTGTTGAGTAGTGGATCATGTCGGAGCTTCTAGACTTTTCGTCGTAGCATCTTCGTAATAATTTGGAAGATAAATGAAGTTGATAGTTTGTTTGTTTAGAAACATTGAAGACTATTTATGATCTTGCCTCTACACATTAGGCTTACGACTTGGTACTTTCATGCAGCATTTGCCCCCTCTTCTATACTATTATGTCTTTTTTAAAGTATCTAGGTAGTACTTGAAATCATTTGTTTCTGACTATTGCAATTCTAATATTCTCGAACCGCCCTGTCGATACATTCTGCCACATATCGCACGTTGCTCCAATTGAGGCCTGCAATAGATACCCTCGAGCTTGCAGCCATGTAGATGTGATGTTTCTCTACAGGAAAATTATCAAAAAGTTAGCGATTAATGACATTCTTGAAACCGAGGAGGGCCTTGCCCTTGAAAAAAAAAAAAAAAAAAAAGGGCTGAGGCAACTCACCTTGCAGAAGAGAAACTTGTTGTGGACTCAATCCCAAGATGCAAAACATCCCCTTTTGCCTCGTTATTCTCTCCCATTTTCCAGGGGTACCTTTCATAGAAATCGCAAGGTCAATATTCTCGAATAGTTTGTTAACAACATTAAGAATAGGTGCAGTATACTCACCTAACTGATCAAGCTCCTTATAAAGCTGTGATCGCATCTCAGCAATCCTGGAGCTCATAGTAATCAAATTTCGACCCCATTCAGCGGCGATGGTCTCATCTTCAAGGACAGCAGCTACAATTCGAGCACCAAAAGCGGGTGGATTAGATATTTCAACTCGAATCAGTTGCGCCAATGTTGACTCCACCGCCTCGGCGGTGGTGGTTGATTGAGAAACGAAGGCACAGAGGCCGACTCGTTCGCCTGTTTCGGATATCTTATTAGTCTCAATGCCATATATTAATACCAAGCTACTGGTAGCATGTTTGTAGCTCACCATAAAGCCCCATGCTTTTAGCAAATGAAAGGCAAACAGCTACTTCAAGAGACACCTCCTCGACAAAATAACGAATCGCGAAGGCATCTTTGGCATAGTCTCCAGACGTAATACCGAGATACGCAGCATCGAATATCGGAAACAACTCTCGCTCTTTCATGGTATTCCCGATTATCTTCCATTCTTCGGGACTGGGGTCCCAGCCACTAGGGTTATGAGCACTGGCATGCAGAACAAATATTGATTTTGGAGCCGCTTCGTTGAGGGTTTTGAGAAGTGAAGACATATCTACTCCATCTGTCTCAGGAGATGAGTATGTATACTCCTCAACGTTAAAGCCTATAGACTCAAAGACCTGGCGGTGGTTTGACCAGCTGGGATCCGTGATGTAGACGGTTGCGTCGCTGCCGAGTGCTTTGTAAAGCATTTTGCCTGAAACATGCAGCGCGCCGGTCCCTGATAGTGCCTGACATGAAGAAACCTATCATCGTCCAGGACAATTAGCAACGGAAATCTCTCTATATGATCCCGTATTCTATAACATACTCGCTTCTCTCGAACCGCTGCCGCCGACGCCCCAAAAACCAACTCCGTGGCCAACGTACGAAAGGACAAAAGACCCAAAATGGGAAGATATTCATGATTTAAGTCCTTGATTTTGTCCTTGGCCGCTTGCACTGCAGGTAGAATCCATGGGTTTCCGTTCTCGTCTTTATAGGTTCCTTGTCCTAGATTGACCTTGAGGGCGATTTGGTCGGCATTGTACTTTTTTGTAAGCTCGAATATGGCATCTGGGGGCGTGTAGGTGATGCCATTGAATATTGATGGAGTAACAGAGGAGTCCATGATGGTGTACTGTAGAAAAGCAATGTGATAGACTCAAGAGACGGTGAACTTCCTCAGCGATGATGCTCAAAGCAAGATCGAGTAAATCGAGCCCAAGCGGGGAGGAAAACCTAATTGTCCAAAACTCGTAGCTGTTTAGCTTATGAGGGAGATAGCTGAGTCAAACCCATTGCCATTATCGCTAACAAATTATCGATCGGTTTGTTCAGGTACTTACCGATCACATGAGCTTGACATTTGGGATAGGGTTGGTTATCGTGGAGCTCCACGGCAACAAGTCGATTGTGCCGAATTCAACAAAGTGGAGGAAAAGACTCAACAGACTAGGAAGAAAGAGGGGAGAATACGATTAGTGACTCATTTTATACACCTATTGGGAATTAAATTCCAGCTCAAAAGTGAGCGAATGTTGTTCTTCTTCCTGTAGAATAATTCATTCGAGCGGAATCGCGTCTTTTAGGGCATTGGCTTGTGACCAAAGAAACGAATATCAATAATAACAGGGTATGGCAGCTACCAAACCCAGATATGGTGTCTACACACCACTAGTGACTTTCTTCAACGATGTCGAATCTATCGACTTCAAGACCACACTTTCGCATGCTAAACGCATGGCAGACAGCGGCGGTATCGGTCTCGTCCTCCAAGGCAGCAACGGAGAAGCGCCTCATTTAGATCACACGATGAGCGAAAAGCTCTGGTGCGCGCAGTAAGGGATCACTTGAACAACCTGGTTACCGGGGTTGCAATTGATCGTGGGCTGTTGGTGCAGCCAGCGTTGAAGAAACCGTCAGATACATCTCTGAAGCGAAGGAGTCTGGTACCGACTATGCTTTGGTTCTGCCACCAGCGTATTGGGTTGCGGCGATGAATGCGAGCGTGATTGAGGGATTCTTTCGTGATGTATGTCAAATGCCTTTCGATGTACGTTCGGCGTCAAACCTCGGCTGACTTGAGGAAAAACAGGTGACCGCAAAATCAGAACTACCGATCCTGATATACAATTTCCCCGGCGTACAGGAGGCATCAACATCACCTCTGATTCAATCCTCCGTCTCGCACAAGCAGACCCCAAAATCTGGAATCATCAGCTGCAAACTCACCTGCGGTAACTTCGGAAAACTGCAGCGCTTCTCATCCACACTTCCAGCAGAGTCATTCGCAGCATTCGGCGGAAAATCAGACTTCTTCCTACCAGCCCTTGTGGCAGGATCAAACGGTATAATCGCCGCTCTCGCAAACGTTGCACCCAAAACACACGTTGAGCTGTTAGGGTTTTGGGAAAAGGGGGATTTGAAGGTTGCTCAAGCGCTTCAATCTAAGCTTAGCCACGCGGACTGGGCTTTGTCCAAGGTGGGTATTGGTGGAGTCAAGGCGGTTGTCTCGCATTATTTTGGAAATGGGACAGGTAAAGGGCGGCGGCCGCTTGGTGTAGCAACGATTGAATCACTGAGCGAGGACATAGTGTCTAGCATGCAGGCAGTTGTTGAAATCGAGAAAAAGTTGTGAATGGCAAAACAGGTCCGAAGCGAATAGCATAGAAACGTTAAATAATGTATATTGATCTCCTTCAGCTGAGCTATTTATGACACCATATTATATCTCACAGATCGGTTGTGTTATCACATGATTATAACGCTCTCATCTTTTGCATCCCTCCACACAACACCCTTCATCTTCTTGATTCGTCTCTCTGTGGCAAGGAAAAGTAACAAATACAGATGAGATGCCACTTCGCCCCACGTGTACAGTTTCAGATTCACAATTTTCGGTTCTCCGCTTGTGGGAGAACCTGATGAAGCATGCTCGAGAAGACACCATATTCCCCACCCGGCGCGACCCTCAGTGAAGAAATCGCGAATAAAGCACCAGAATTGAGAGAAAAAGGTTTGCGTCCAGATTTGGACGTTGGTATTAATGCTTGTATCTGTTGAGGTAGAGGCTGCATTTTTGCTAGCGTCCGATACAATGGTAATACATGGTAGGAACCAGTATCCCCTTTCTAAAGGACGTAGCTCGCGGTTCTGTGACCTGGGCGTGAATCGGGAAGGTCGGTTCATGCGCTCTGCTAGAGCCTTAAGCGTAGGTGTGATATGTGTGCGAAATGTATCGTTAGACACTGGTGGATCTGGGGCGCGAATTTCGATGGGAAGGTTGTCCAGAGATATCGTTCCGGTGGCCTGGGGGAGCGTTGGACGTTTGTTGGGTCGCAACTTCGAAGAAATTTGCGGCTCTTCGTTCTGAAAGTCTTGGGAACTGCTTTCCATCGTGACGGCTTTTCTTTTTCCGCGAACGCTCGCAGAAATGTATGGATTCGCTTGTACGGTTTGTAGATTCGAAGACTTTTCCTTTAGAGGCGAATCGGACGGACTATGAGACGTGATATGAACTTGACGATTAGTGGACGACTCCCTCGGGCTTGGACTAGGTACTGAGGAAGGTATTCGCGTAATATCATTATCCGGATCGTATTCTGTGCTGTCAAGGGCGAACTTTCGAGATTGACGAGCTGAATCAGGGACAAATGAGCGATCAACTTGAATCGAATCATCGATAGTTGTCTGATCGGCTTCTTCGTCTTGCTGTGAATCCGGTATAACGTCCAGTGGCGTTTCCCATGTGGATGGGCCGTCGTGAATCCGGTCGGCTCCAACTCCTTCAACGCTGCCACGTGTAGATTCCAAGTCTTCACGCGAGTTTTGAGTATTGCCAGTTCCGGTTTGCGATGTGAGCGGGATCAGGGGTTGGAAGGAAAGCTCGCTCTCTTCTTCCGTTGAGTCAGGAGGAAGAGGCGGGCCAACGAGTTGCGCGGTGTTCAGAGGCGATACACGTCTTGCTTCATTATGCCGAGCAGGCTTCAACTTGTCGAACTCATCTGGTGTGACTAAACTATTCAGATCATCGCCCGAGTTGACTGAGACTGTCTCCTGGTGGTGAGCCGTAAATGATCGTTGACCGCTCGATGACGAGGACAACGACAAAAACGAACGCGATTTATCCACGCTGATCTCCAGGTCGCTTCCATCGTTATTATCAGGTGTGCCGACAACGGATTGACGCGACACGGGTTCAAAGGCTAGACAGGACTCGACAAGAGCGCGATATCGAGCATCGTCACTCACCGCGCTGGGAGCTCCAACGTGGACGAGGATTTCGGGGTTGGCTGCCATCTACCAGGGCGTATAGTGGGCTGTAATTCGGTACATTTCGCGTAAGAATCAAGTAGCCATAGTCATATTGGCTAACAGTAGCCAGAGCGGGTTGAGGTTTGAGACGCGGTTCTTGACTACTGTTTGCGCTCAAGGTGGTTGGTTTGCGTCGTCGTTGATGTTTTGGTGTGGTATACGATTTGGAGGGGAAGTCGCGACCGCGTCAGAGAGTGCGTGTGCATTACAACCTACTACTATAGCCACACTAAACACGCATCGAGACATTCCTCAACTGGACACACAAGAATGAAAGTCAGCCTATTCTCTGAAACATGTGAGTATGGCTCTATCTCTCTTATCCAACGACATCGTCCTAGGAGAAAATCTCTTGGCACATAGGTATTTTGAAACGTCCATATCTCAAAGTGTTTATGATATATTGATACCTACATAGGTACTTACCTACATTGACTACTTCACGAGTCACATCTTACGGAAACTAGGGAGATAGCTGACATGATATTGAAGATTACTTAGGCAGTTAAATATCCGACGTCAGGAGTTGCATGAAGACCTGGTCGTTGATGCCATTATTGAATAAGATTCGATCGATATCCCAGCTCCAAGATTCGATCATCAAGGCCCAAAAACATCCATCGCGTTGTGGGCATTGAGGGACCATCGAGATAAATACTAGTGTATTTGTTTTGAAAAGAGCTATGTAGAATATCAATGGATGTTTAAAAAGGTTACGGAGTACAGTCGCACCAGAAATCTCCTTCCCGAATGTATACCTGCACTTCACTTGCCGCATCAAATCACAGGGATATGATTTGCTCTTAGAACAGTCAGCCTTGCCGCAGAACGCGGGTGATACCCCGCGCAGCCTGGTCTTTGCTAGATAGACTTACAGGACAGTCCACTGTGAGGTTTCTTTAGTTTTCAAGTAACCAGATTCCGCTATTCCTTTATGGTTCCTATGCTAAGCGACGATGGTTCCGCTCACACACGGCGACTACACGATCGCGTGGATCTGTGCCTTGCCGTTAGAGATGGCAGCGGCAGAGGTCATGCTAGACAAGATTCACCAGACCCTACCAAAACCAACCACTAATCCAAACGCCTACATACTCAACAAACTACATAGCCATCACATTATGATTACTTGTTTACCCACAGGCATATACAGAACTATATCTACTACAACTATTCTATTAACCCATATAGCATATCTTCAAACAGACCAGATAACTAGAAGCAGAGACCCTATTTCAAAGATTATGTCAGATATATTAAAACAAAACCAGAACATCAAAAAAAGATTCACATCCCCAAGTCACCACACTAATTATCTCTTTCAATCATCATATCACCATATCAATCAAGAAAGTAACTATAAGAAGTGTAATAAATAGTAATTACTTAACCAACAGCCATATAATAATACAACATCTCATATTTACTACAGATTAATCGCATCTAGAGATCAGATGATAAAAGACTCTAAAACATAGGATATTCTAGCTTAACAGCTAGGTATTCTCTATTTTAAGATAGAAGCAGCAGGCCTTATAAATCAGTTTCCAACTCTTATTATTTAGGGAATCTATAACTACTATAACTCTTACAAGTAAAAGCAGTAGTAAGGATACACAGCTTTAACAGCAGCTGCTTATGTAAAATTACTATTATTAATTATTCCTATGAGCTATATAAATATCAATCAGATAGAAAGTAAAAAAAAGTAGCACTAGATGGTCTCACTTATAAGGAATCTAAACTTTGTTAAATATCAGGATAAGATCATAAAACTAGAAGAATTAATTATAATAACAGACAGTCCTAGGAAGATCACTATCACTGGGCTAGATAGGGTTAGGAAGACCCAAGTGGCCCTAGAGCTCGCATACTACATCTAGGACTGAGATCAGGACTGCTTAATTTTCTAGGTCCCTTATACTAATTATACTATAATTAAGTAGATATTCCTGTAAATTACATAGATACTAGAACTTTGTAATATAAATCCAATAGAGATAAAACAGGAGATTAAGATATATCTTAGTTCTAAGTATATAGAGAAATAGCTTCTTATCCTTAATAATATAGATGATATAGATTTATAATTAGCAGTGACTAATACAGGTCTATCTCTAGAGGACTTTCTCCCAGAGAGTAAACACAGCTATATTTTATTCACTAGTTGGAATCAAAAACTTATAATAAAGTTGGCACTATTCAATATTATTCTAATCCTAGATATAGATGAAGAAACCACAGCTAAAATATTAGAGAAAATATTAGCTTATAAAGAGTTACTTAGAGATTCTACTACATCTGCTACCCTTCTCTAACAACTTATCTTTCTTCTATTAGCAATTATATAAGCATCAGCATATATTATTAAGAATAGTTTTAATTTGTCAAGCTACCTTACACTACTCTAAGAGTAGGAATAAAATGCTATAGAGCTTCTAAGTAAAGACTTCCAGGATCTAGAATACTATAAGGATATTCAAAATCTAGTAGTTACCACCTAGTTAATATCATTCAAATAGATCTAGCATCAAGATTTATTAGCAGCAGTATAAGCATATATACTTGAGCAAAGCTCACAAAGAAAGGAAAGACACTATACTCAAAATCTATAAACCAGAGGCCTT